>JALLPE010000863.1:0-14234 GCA_036940025.1 Conticribra weissflogii | reverse complement strand
TGTGCTCTTCCGATCTTGAAGTCTTCGCCCCAACGAGACTGCCCGAACGAAATTGTAACATTCCCATTTTTTCGAAAATGATGCCTAGTCTTGGGTTATCTTTCCCATGAACCGACTCCATTATTTGAAGTGCTGCTCGTCGGTTACAAAAATATACGTGAGAAACTCTCAGTTGGAAATCGTCCAAAATACAACAGGCATTCTTACCTTCGTTGTAGCTTGATAGAGCCTCATCAAGAAGTTTCATGTCACTCTTTACATTACCTAAAGCCATGTGTGCTTCAGCCACGGTTGCATCGTTGGCACCCAATTCAGCAATTCTGATGCTTATGCAATCATCATAATTTTCTACTGCAAGCTCAAATTGATCTTTCTCTCGATGAACATGTCCGATATTCAAAAGTGTCTCTGCTTCTTTCAATCGGTCGCCAAGCATTTTCCTCACTTTGAGAGCATTCTCGAGGCATCGCAACGACTCATCAAGATTGCCATTATTTGCTTCGACGAATCCCATCATGTTATACGTATCACCTACCGAGGGATGAGTTTCACCATGGAGTTTGACTCTTATGTCAGCTGATTTTTTAAAGAAAATGACTGATCGTGCAAAGTTACGCTGATTGTGTTTCACGAGTCCCATTGCGTAAAGCGTATTTGCAATGCTGTCGTGAATCTTGCCGAATGCGACCTTTTGAATTTCAAGACATTCAACATAGTATTCGCTGGCCTCGTCGTATTCACCAATGGCATTCATCAGATCAGCCATCCCTAACAATGGACCAACCAAAGACACACTCTCTTTGCCACCACCCATAGATTTTATCATTTGCATAGCCCCGTGGTATGCGGTTTCGGCGTTCTCAAAGTCGCCACATGCTTTCAAGCAAGAAGCATAGACACAAAGAGTGTTCGCGACTTCTTCGCCGTCCCCTAACTTCGTTTTCTGAATATGCATGGCCTCTTCTAAGCATTCCGCTGCCTCAACGTGCTGACAAACAAGAAATTATGAGGAATATATATTATGAGGAACACTGAGAACGAAAAATCTACCCCGATCTTACCTTTTGGTTAGCAATTTTCACCCGTGCAAGATTTACCAAAACCTCGGCGACATCCAAATACATCGGTCCAAGTGCGGATTTGAAAGCAGCAATGCTGTCTTCAAAGCATCTCTCGCTTGAATCATATCTTAGTTTTTTCTCGTATTCCAATCCCATCATGACCAGCGTTCTCGCTTCATTCAATTTCGCGCGGGGTGAGAGATCTTCTCGGATAAGTGAAAGCGCTTCTTCGTATTTTTTGACAGCTTCTTCGAGCCGATCGCTCAATCCAAGTAATTTACCAATGGCGACACACAAAATTATTCTCCCGCGCTGCGTCATGACTCCATGGCTCAAAACATCACGACAGTGTTCGTAATGACGTTTAGCTTGCTCACAATCATCCTGAACGAGAAATACATCAGCAATCTGCATTATGGTGTTGGCAACAAATACGTGGTGCAGCCCTAGTTCAATCTTTTCGCAATCTAGTGCTCGCTCATAGAATTTCATTGCTTCATCAAGTCGTCCTTGTTTGTGCCTGATTCTTCCCATCTTGTACAGTGAAGTTCCATAATCGATGCCGCATCTACCAGATATTTGCTCCGACGCTGTGATAACCTTCGCAAAACAATCTTCTGCAGCACGAAAAGCTCTCATTTTAGATAAAATACAACCCAACTGGTTGAGGCCTTTCAAGTAAAGGGTGCTTTCGAGGCCAACAGCTTTTGCCCTAATGTTTAAGCACTCTTCGATCTTCTTCTCTGCAAGATCCAACTCATTTATCTCCATATGAACAACACTACTGTTATAGAACAAAGAAGCAATGAGTTCGCTGCTCCAAATATTTTGAGCGACAAGGCTAAGACACGAGTCACAAAATCTTGATGACTCTTTCCAAAGACCAATCTTCGCAAACGACAAGCTGATTTCATGAAGACAACGACCTGCTTCAAGATTAGAACAGCTACTGTTGGAGTCATTTCTAGTGACTTCTTCTTTTAGCATGGATTCGAGTTGCTCAAAAGTTGCCAGTAATATTACCGAAGCATCACAGTAACTTTTTGACGCCCTTAACGCCGCCCATAGATCTTCTGCATCTTTGACATGAGCTCTAGTTGCTTCTGTCCATCCAAATAATGAACATCGTCCTCTGATGTAAGTTTCGTTTCGGATCAGAGCTTCTGCGTCTTCAAACATTTCCGCGCGGATCAAATGTGTCGGCAAGTATTGAAGTGCATACTTGTTCATTCGATTGGGTGATGAGTCGTCCCATAAGAAGTTTCCCTTGATATCGTAGTAAGACTTGACATATGCTTCGTTCCATCGTAATTCCGCATTCTTCGCATGACAACGCATGGTTTCATCGTTCCGAAGCAAATGTTCACCAAACATGTGAACCAAGTCATACTCGATTTCGATAGAACTGTCCGGTTTTCCGGAATTACTTGACACGGTGCTATGTTTAATGATGTTAAAGACACCCAGAGCGCCAAGAATTTCAGGAACAAGCTTTGTGGCATGGCGACCGTGACTTTGAAATAACGGGTCCTCTTTTGCAAGGATATCGCTCTCGGTCTCGACAACTTTCATGAAGAGTCCATCTGCGATGTCTTGAGACACATGCAATTTGTTACATTTGTTTCCAAAAACAAGGACGAAGGCTGCGAAGCATAATTTGACAATTTTGGTGCGGGTCCCTCGCACCAGGGGTGACGACGCTTGGCTCAGAACAGTGAATAAAACTTCAACAAAACTAACAGAATCATCAATTTCACCAAGCGAAGAATTGATTTCTTTGATTATTTCTTCCACGCCTTTTTGCCCGCCTGCTGTAACTCGTTTCAAATTCATCCATCGTCCCACGAATTTGATCGTTAATGGGTGATGGAGGCATTTTTTCACAAGCACGAATGCATCAGAATTCTTTGCCAAGGTGTGATTAGATAGATGGCTCTCCATCAGTAGCAGTCGAATGCTTTCCCTCGTGTTCAGCGGTGGGACGACAACATTTTGTTTGACTCCACTGATCGAAAAGTTTGATGTTACTAGCACATCATTGATTACATATCCATCGTTGCCATCGCGGAATAAGAACCAACCAACTTCCGATTCATCTATCAAATTGTCGAGAACGATGAGAATTTTAACTTTTCTCGCATCTTCACCCGAAGAATATTTCTTGCAGTGCAACATCAGAAGGTGCCCCATACTTTCAAATGCTTCCTTCATATGAGAAACTATTCTACATTTTGCCACTGCTTCGTCTTCACAGGGACTTCTTATGAAAGGACTCAATTTCAATTTTTGAGGCTGAATCCCCAGTTGGATGCAAATTTCCTTAAGGGTCTTACAGTAGGCTTCGTAATCCATACTCTGTTGTCGTTTCTCAATGTTGAGCCACGCTAAACCGTGACGATAGCGTGTGCGGATATCTCCTCGGACGCACACGAGTGCAGCAACTGTTGTTTTACCGACGCCCCCGCCAATGCATTTGATTGATTTCGGATGATTGTCAGACTCCTTTTCTGTGACATTCTCTGAGTTCATTTCTGGCATAATGGCGACGCATATTCCGCCGGTGTCCTCTGGCGTTTCTTCCTCGCTGTTTGTCTTCGTCAAATGCCTCACAACATTTTGCACAACTGACTCCCTCGGCAAAGGCTCACCTCCCCTCACGCGAGCAAACACCGTCCTGACTTCGCTTGGCACCGGAGCCATTTTTTTTGTTGTCCCACCATCTACTTTGTCCCCAGCGAAACTATGCTTGTGAAGGAACAACTCCCACTCTTTCGTAGCGATGGATTTTTCCATTGGGCCTTCATTAGTCTCATCAGAGTGCCTCGGTTTGGATGATTCCCCACGACGTTGGCCGCTTCTATGACGGTGTCGATGATGCCGATGACTTCGATGGGAAGGAAGAGATTCTTTCGCACGATGACTCCGCTTGGATCGTTTTGTTTGGCGACTTTTCCCTTCCTGGCTATCAGCGAACGTGTCGCGGCTTTTTCCCGTGAGGAAACTATCTTGACTCTTCCCGGCGCGACTGTCGGTAAGGAAACTATCGTCGGCACTGAACGATGACAAACTGTGAGTTTTCTCTGGTTTGGATTTGCGTCTTTTGACTTCAACACTGCTGACGCCAGGGGCGCTATCGCTTTCTCTGCTGCTTTCTCTTCGATACGTTTGAAGGGAGGCCGATGGGGCTATCAAATCGAGCAGATTTTTTTTTGATGAAGGTGAGATAGGTGGGCGACGAGTGGAAGAATGTTGATTGTCATGACTTGCACCGTCAATTTCTTTGATCTTTTTCACTTGACTCTTCCTATTTACGATTGGTTGTACCGTTTTGGGTTTTTCGGGAGCTTTTATATTGCTTGGACTTTTAACCTTGGAAAAAATCATTTCCGCTTTTTCATCGCCGTTGTGTAATTCTTTTCTCGTTGCGTATAACGTATTTTCCCGTTCCTCCTCCTGCTTTTTGTTCACGATTTTGGATTTGTCGTCCGGAAAGTCGTCCAATTCCTCGAGCACTTGTGAAGAGAAAGATTGTTTAATTTTCGAGGAAGATCTTCTCATATTTTGTTCAGTTCGATATTGATCGTTCTCCGCGTTATCAACTCGAGGGAGATCAGATTGGATAGAGTGGGTGGAGGCCGAAGACGGCTCGTCTGTGCGAGCATAACCGGTGTCGCGATAGCGGCGAGACGTCTCTCCCGGCTCAGGGGTCGCAGAACGATTATCGCCGACGGAACCGCCGCGAACATATTCGTCACTGGAATCCTCAATGTCAAAGGAATCATCAAAACTTTCCACGCTGGCTCTCCTGACGAAATCCCTCCTACCAGCATTTGTTTCGTCCTGCTGCGGCTCCGAAGATGTTGTCGACAAATCTCGGCCAGTGACGACGCCACTAGTACGAGAATTCTCGGCGTTTGCGCCACGGTCGAAACTTTCGGCACTGTTTGATCTCGAAAAGGAGTGGCTCCTGGCTTCTCCCCGTGCCCTGTCCTCGCTACTCTCGGTGCCGAGACTGCGATCAACGTCGTCGTTTTCATCGATCTCGCTTCCGGAACTATCTGCGTTCCCCTTGACTGCAAAATTGCTGGATCGTTTGTGATCGAATTCCTCAGAACCCAATTCGTCCTCGTCCTCTTCGCTTTCATAATCTCGGCTATCATAGCCACTTTCCACTTGGCTGTGATCGTCATCGACATCTTGGATTCGTTCCATGGAAGATTTCCTAAGACTATGTCTTCTCATCACCTCATACTCCAAATCCTTGGATAAACCCTTGCCCACAATTGACGCTTTTGCTTCCCCCACATATCCCAAAATGTCGTCGTCTTCCTCGCGCTGTGACCCGATGCTGGACAAAGTGGACCTCCTCTTTCCGGATGCCCGTGGTTTAGGAACCGCGACGGACTGAGCGCGGATGCCCTCGTCTTCGTCGGAAAAATTGCCGCGATCGCTGCCATCCATCAACGTGTACTTCTCTTCCTCGTTAAGTGCCTCCCCCGCAGCACTGGCGCGAGTGTCGGCAATGAATGCGAGCATTTGGACGTCGTCGGAAGACACCGAGTTTATCGAGCGGCGTCCCCGGTGGCGGCGTCGTCTGCCGGAGGAGGCTTCGGTTGGGTTATCGTTAGTGGGGCTGACGTGAGTCGAAAAGGAGTTTGGAGGCGGTGGCGGGGTGGTCTTCTCGGTGTGGCGGGGTGGCGGCGGCGGTGGCGGCGGCATGGTCTCGTCGTATTTGTGAAAATATTTCTTTATTTTTTGTACAATATGCAAGAACTGTAAAAGGAACTGTTCTATTTTTTTTATATCCGATGTCCGATGCTTTGAGTCCGTCTCATACACAGAATATATTTTTTTCAAGTGGGCCTAACCCTCTGTTTCACGACCCATATAACCCCTTTATTAACCACAACGAATATAATATAACATCATCGATGCATCAAAACAATACTTCCTCCTTGATGTGTAGCAGTAGGTAACAAGGCTCTTCTACAAATAGTGACCGTAGGAAGTAGGAAAGCCACTGTCATGCAACAAACACTCAATCATAGAGGCAACAAACACTCTCGCCATAGCTAACTGCAACCGTGACAAAAGAAAATAATAACACTTTATCGATGTATTGATGAGGTATCAATCCCTAACTCTTCGAACAGTAGTGTTATGGAGACCGGACGACGATGACGAAGATGGCATGGACCTAATCGACGGCGGCAACCTCCCAGAAGACGACGAATGTCCCATATCCTTCGACTGGGTTTTTGCCGCCATCCGCCATCACTTATTTGGAGGGAGATGTCATCGCCATAAAAAGAAGGTTCGGCGCCTATCGTTTGTTCTCGGTTTGGTATGCCTCGGAGCCACGGTGTTTCTCACGAGGTCGATAGTCATTACTCTGGCACCCAATTTGAAACATGAGATGGCGACTGCAACGAACGACGTAAATCAAGTCGAATGGAAGAAGAGCAAGGCCTATGCGGATGCCATGCGACAAAGCCTGTTATCCAACAATGTTGGAATGAATGACAATTTACATCACGGAAAGAAGGAGCGATTGTTTCGACACAATGAGGATGACAAACCTGCAAAAAATGAACACAACCACATTTATGACTCGAAATTTCGATTTGATGCCTCGTACTATGCTCCTGAAGATATCAATCCCCATCACAATACGCACAAAGTTAGGTTGCCAAAAGCAATCGATCAAAATCTTGCTAACGTCGAGGACCCTTTTGAACAAGACGTGGAAGTACCTTACTTTTTACATATTCCGAGATCCGCGGGGTCGACCATCAAAGACATTCTGGGAAGCTGCATTCATCTTACCACGGCATCTGACGTCGGTTCCCGAAACGGACACAAGCGCGATCCCAGTTTGAAAATTGTGCAGGGCGATGACGGTAGTTACTTTGTCAATGTGGATACTTCTACTCCGGAGGGAATTCACATGGCGAAAAGGCTGGGATTGGTGGAAAGTGGTTTGGCGGATATGATAACAACGCAATACTTTCATGTGGGAGCAACTCTATTCAGTGAGACTAACAAAGGGAGGTGAGTCCCTTTATCCTAACACCGATTCTGGCAATTGGTGAAAGGTTCAACAATTAATTCATTTTCTCAATCGCGAAAATGCCTAACTCCAATGGAAACAAAGAATGTTTACATTCATTCGACACCCAATCGAACGTGCTGTTTCCCTCTTTTACTACCTTGCCATTGCGCACTGGGAACCAACTCACGACCCGGACTTGGCTTACATCTCTATTGAAATGTACGCTCGATCCAAACGCATTGAACACAACTGGATGGTACGCTTTCTGACAAATGAGTTGGAAAGAGATCTGACTCCGAGGCATTTAGACTTGGCAAAGGAAGTGTTGCGGCGAAAATGCATTATTGGACTATTGGATGAGAAAAACGAGAGTTGGATGAGATTGGCACGGGTGTTTGGGTGGGAAGCTCATTCGGATGAGGGAAATGAGTGCGTAGATCGGCACTTGAACTTTGTATGGAGCAATAAGCATAATCACCCTGTCATTGAAGAGGGGTCCTTGGCATGGAAGTTATTATACAAACAAAATGAATTGGATATGATGCTCTATCAATATGCCCACCTTTTGTTTCAAGAACAAGCCGCTTTGTTTGGCGAAGGTGGAAGTCTGGTTACGTGACGTTTGAGCCAATACTGCCTCGTGCTAGTAGTGTGCGGCACAATTCAAAATATATTTGAAGTTTTCGGACTCCATGAATGATTGAGATTCCGATCGCTTCAACTCAATCCAATACCAACTAAAACAGGACCAACATCGCGTTGAATGACCTTTAGATAATTGCCAAACAAGATCTTCAAAATCATCATTCTCATCCAACTCTGACGCCATACTAATGCTGTGAAGAAATACATGTCTCCAAGGTAGGATGGCGTATTTGGACGGAAACCGCAGCCACTCTATCTCCTTGTTTCAGACATCATATTAGTGATATTTGATTAATGCCTGATAACAATTTTGAATTAGAAGCCGGCGACATCGTCCCATTGAATTCTGAAGGATTGAAGGTAAAAATGAAACGATTTATTTAGATCGACGTCGATAATAATGGTTAGATTAGAAGCCGGAGACGTCGCCCCTTCATATCAGGCAAAAGTGATGACAAATAATGAAAAAGATTTAGTCAGATCGTTGTCGCTCAAGAATTCGGAAGGATCAGATTGATTCTATTCGAACTCACCATCGTAGACATGATTAGCTTTCATTCTGTCAACTCCCATGTGGTTGAGTAAAGTAAAACAACAAGCATCAAGCAAAGCAATTATTGATCTATGAAGATTCGCGTTTTATGTGCAGGAACAGGCAGTACAGGATTTCTTCTTACAGTGGTAGACTGCATCATTTTGTCTCCCACTCCATTCAGAGGCCATTTTGTATCAAACTTCTTCTCCGTCTGATATTATTCAAAGATACTGAAACCATCCCGTCGGTCTCGAAAACAATTTTTTGTAAGAACTTATTAATCGTATCTTTTTGAAACCCCCATGAATGATTTTGTCAGGAATTTCCATGGCTGTTGGACGTAGTGATTTAATGTCCGCTTTCATTCAAGCTGGTAGCTGCAGATGCCACGAATGTTTTGTAGTTTCATGAATTATTTACTATCGTTTCTCGAAGAGAATATTGCAAAATTGTGACAGAAATGGTGACATCTCAAAGGTATAAGAAACCTGCTCATCATTTTTATGAAAAATGGAGATGTGATAGATGAACTTAAAATAATGATGAATAATGGGTTTTAGTCTTCTTCCACATCTTACTATTTTTGACACTGAAATTAATGATAGATATCAATGAATTCAAATAGATCTCCATTAATCATGCTGAGTTGGGGAATAAAAGAAATCCATAGACATCCAAATACCCATGTAGAAATCCTCTAGTTGGGAAAAGAGCTTGAGCAATAAAATCGAAGTACTGATGACATGAAAGTAGTGACATTAAAGTGCATACAATGGGATATATTGGTAAAATAATGCCACACTCCCATCTGATTCATGTTAGTATGTGATCCTTACTATTCACATATAAGTTTGTGATGACAGATGATCAGATGAATAGAACTGAACTTTAAGGAAGTGCATTGTGTGCATGATTTCAACTTGTTCCTCGGTGTTTAATTACATTTGGCTCACATTTGTCAACCTCCTCCATTTGGCATGGTTTTCTGACAGTTTCATCTGTCTCCACTGAAAATGGTCAACTTAACTTATAAACCTCTGTAATACCCTTCATGCTACAAAATTGCATACTGTGGACCTTAATGTTGACATTTCCCACTAACTTGCATCCAAACACCTTTTGAGGTGACTCCTGGCCAATACCAGCCAATTTGGGACACTGATGAATAGACATTCCATTGGTTGGCGTACTTAGGCTGATAGGAGTCTACTTTGGCTGTTTAGGCATCATATAATTTTTATCTTTGAAATTGGCAATATCAATCTGATAAAATTCATGAACATAAAGTGATTCATAAAGAGTGTATTAGTGTGATTGAGTCATGTGATCAATTTATCATTTTATTTGACTAGATGTCCAATAATTTTGCTCAACATTTTCAATTATTTGAGGTGAAAAGATGAATTAACTGTAGGAATTTGATATAAAAATCAACAGCTATGTCATAAAGTATTCCCCAATGCAATAATCCTTGCAATTTCATCACACAATAATGACAATAGCTGGTAAAGAAACCTGTTGAGTATTGAAGCAAAAGGATCTGGTGGAATGAGGTTCTATCACCTTCTAAACCATCTCAACAAAAATATGGGGAGTCAGCTTTGTTTGAGACAATTTTAAAAATTATAAAATCTCTGGTAAATATAGAGAAGTCTTGATTTGCAATTCGTAGGAGGATGTTGGATAAAATTTCAACCTAATTATTGACTATTTCCAAAAATTATTTGTTGGCAGCTGCAAATAAAGAAGTGTCATTTGTAAGTGATGCAGTGATACCTTATCTTCTTATTCTTGAGAAATCACAGCTGCAACAACAATTGCTCATGCAGTAAATCATAAACAAGATGTTTCATCAATCAAATCCATCATAAATTAAAAAATTAAACTAACATCTCCAATCAGTAAAGGCATTATAACAGCTGTGTCCCCAAGGAGGAGGAATATTGATGGTTCAATTTTACTGAACTTGTGTGTGTGGGAATTGAGGATAAAACTAATAATCTTCCTAATCTGAGATTTTTCAAATGCTGGCAAAATGATTTGTGCAGCCAATGCCCTATGCAATAGGAACACACTCATAATCTAACATTTTGCCCAAGAAAATAGATTTATTTTCAATGAAAAGCTTGTGTAAATGGTCTAGGACATATTTGTCAAAGTAGATGATTTGGAACTTGTTCAGTGGTTTTAGGAATTACATTTATTCTATATGAGTTTCAGTGTTTAGTTTTGAAGGAAATTGTGATTTCTCATTCCTCAAACCTATGCAAATCTGTGGAGCACAAATCATCAAAACACACAGTCAGATTTTTTTCATTGTTGGGTTGAACGCTAATGGAGCTTAATTTACAGTTTGCTTGAAAAATACAGAGCTAATTTCACTTCACAACCAAGTGAAGCATTGATTTAGTGATACAAACAACAAATACCATGATTTCAGTTATATTTCTGCAGTTTGAAGAATAGAATTTTAACCTATCAGATGATTGATATTAACTTTTGAGGAGACAGAAGCAAATGCAGCAAATGAACAAAAATAAACAGAAAGCCAAACTTCAGTTAGATGTTTGTTCAATATCAGATACAAGGATGTTAACCAATGATTTTGATAGTGAAACGAGTTCAGTGGGGCAGTTGGATGGCTACAGGCACATTGATTGATTGGAAATAGTGAAAAAACAGTATACAGTAAAGAAGAGGGTCAGGTTCACCAGAGCTTGGGACAAATATGAAGACTGACCCAAGTAAGAGATGAGTACCAAAAGACCTATTACGCCCCTCCTGATTATCAAATTTAGTGCAGGATTTATTGTTCTTGCAATCAGGAAACCACCATGTGTCAGTGGTGGTAAAATTTACAATAATAATCAACTGTAATGCCCACCTAATAATGCTTATTGATAATTTGATTTTATTAGTGTTAGATCATTATATCTCAGACTATACCAGGACCTACTTGATACTTGATACAATTTTGTCTGCCTACAGTATTTTCCATTAGTATTAAGATCATTTTGATATGTGGAAGGAAGAATGAAATAATTTTAGTTTGAGAAAAAATGACATGTAGATAGGCCTACTTAGGCCAATGGGGCCATGGAATGTCCATTTCATATTACAGGAAATTTTTAAGAAATATTCTGGCCATGTTCTGTGTCTTCAAATTTTCAAAATAAGGGAAAAGTATGTTCCACATTATGATTCAAAAAGTTTAGTTTTGCTTTTGTTGATACATATGCTGGAACTTTTCCAGTTGGGGGAGATTCAAAGATAATATGTAGAGTTCAAAAGGTATACTGTAGTTATGGTCTATTGGAGTCCCTATAGATACATATTTTTGACAGTCACAAGAATATTTGGAAACTAAAAATTTGTCATTATTTTCAAAAAAATAATACTTCATATTCACAAGCCCTCATGAAATCAGCAAAATTTGGACATTGTAATCAACAACATCTTGTTCCATTTCCCATTACCATGTATATATCTGTTCCTCACCTTGTATTATGCGGTGATCAAGTAAATACTTTTCTAAACAAATTTGTCACAATTGAAGCCAATCAAGTTCAAAAATGTACTAAGTGAAAAACAGATCTTTACAAAGTCAAAGTTTTTGCAGTATCAAAATATCTTGTATTTTATATTTCAAACATAAAAGTGTACAAAAATATTGTGTTCAACTTGCTGTAGAAGTTCAAATGTACAAATTCAAACATATGAATGCATATAAGTGAAGGGATCTTAAAAAATATGATACTTTATCTGTTTCTGTATTCACACAGCAGTCCTATTTTATTTTCTGTATTGCATTGATTTGTTCTAGTAGGAACATCATTTTTATGATACATTCTGATCCCTACAGCCCAGGATGTCCCTAATTAAAATTTGACAACCTAGAGGCATTATCAAATCATTGTCAATTTTGTATCAACATACTCTGAATAGATATGAAAAATTTGCAACGGAAATATTATAAATTTAAACTCTCCACTAATATTCATCAGTTGACACTGTTCTAGATATTCAATTTAGTTGCCCACAATGCATAGTCATCATGTACTTTGAAAGTCTCTATTCATCATGGAAATGTTGTGATTTCTCACCTATCCTCATTGAGCTTCAAATGCTGCATTTGTAATAAACTTTATCATGCTATAACAATCATGTGAAGGGCCTTAGTCTGAAAAGGGAAAAGGAATGAAGCTTGTAGCACATATTCTTTTGCTTGTTGTCCTCTATGATGGGATATGTTTTGAAAGGGAAGTGACTGAGTGTGCTGATTTATTGTTCAAGATTATCAATGTATGTGTGCCAATGGTTCAATTCATTACCATGTACATATTTTTATACAAAGTCCTTGGTAAAACAGAGCAAGGAAGATCCCTTTCCTGACCAATCTGAGCAACTTTTGTTAGATCATTAGACCACAAACTGTACTTTTTGATTAAAAAGAGATTTTTACAAATCTTCCAAGAAAATTTTTGACAAAACGAGTTTCTTTAACATCATTCTAAGAGAAGACAGCAAGAAATTATGTAGATTCGAGATTGATTATGGCCCATGGTTGTAATTTTTGATTATCAATGGTCAAGTATTAACCAATTTTATTCCTCTCCAAGTAGTGCACAATTATTTTTCATAGCAATGATAATTCATTCAAAGTAGCAAATGATATCTTTTCTTAATTGCAGACAATTTGAAAATGTAGTTGAAGAATATAAAAATTTCAAGTGGGTAAGTTAAATTAGAATGTACAAAATGGTGAATAATTGGAGTTGAGCAGATTGGTACAATAAAAATATATCCTGTGGTCAAACATGAAAGTTTGTCTAAAAATTAAAATCTTCACCTTTAGAACTATTTCAATGCTTTTTGCATGATTTTGTTCATTTGTTACTCACGCACATCTTAACAAAGCAAAATTTTTGGTGTTAACAATTTCGAACACCTTTTCTTAAGCCTGATTCATATGTTATCATACTTTGTTCAGGAAACTAAACTGGTAATAACTACTCTTCAGCATTATTTTAAAAACATAAAATAGTTGGCAGGCACCAAAGGGGCTACATTCCCTTTTCATTTTCTTTCTTTTACTTTTATTATTCTTGAATTCTTTTATAAATGCTTTGTTTTCAATTCAAATATCATCTCTTAATCTAGTCAATCATTTAGAAAACAAATGAGTAGCATTTCCAACAAAGACTCTACTGTTTTACTTCAAAAGTTGCTTTTGAACTTTGAAATGATCAACCTATTCTACATCTCCAAAATGATACTTTTTATGAAGCATACATTTTTCAGAGTAATTGAATGTATTATTTCTTTATCTGTTTAAAATGTATTTGAATCAAATAAAAGTATCCCACAGAAAGTCAATTTCCTTAAAAAAATTCCCATATTTGTTCTTTTGTTTAGGGTAATTGAAATTTTTTATGTGAACAAGATACTGAAACTGTTTCTAGAAAATAGAAATCTAAGTAAGAAACAATAAATCTTCGAGGTAAAAATTAAAATTATAAAATGAGCAAATCTTTTTCCAAGAAAAAAACATATTCTTCCTCTCATAAATGGCAAACAAAGAAATATAATTGTGAAAAATTATTACTGACAGTTAAATAATTGCACATACTCTTGCGCTGTCATCTTGGCAGTTGTTGTTTTGTATTAATTGCAACAGACTTGGGCACTTTTTTTACTATACTTGTTCTTCTCTGGCTCATAAAACTCACATGAATCCTTGGATGCTTATTTTGTTGTCTAATGTTTTTTATTCAACCTCTTTTTTTGTGCTTGAATTGATGTAATTATAAGTTCTTTAACTCCATCCACACTATTGCTATTTCTTTTATTTGTATTTTTTAAGACAGTTGTTTCCATTTCGATTGCTGAAAGTTAAGTACAGAGTTGCATCAACACGTCATCATTATCATCATCATCATCA
>JALLPE010000862.1:0-14243 GCA_036940025.1 Conticribra weissflogii | reverse complement strand
GACTCATTGCAAGTGTAATGTGCATCTGGTGATTTAGGTTTGATTCCTGAGTGTGATCTCTAGCTCCACTGGTTTAAATTTTCAAGAGAAATGGAATAATTTCATTATTCACTGATCTAGTAGGTGAGTAAGGGACCAACAAGGCCCATAAATGCAAGATAAATAAACCGTTTTGTCTAGAGGAGTGAACACATCACTGCATTTAAGAAAATTGAAGAAAGGGTTTCATGTAATGACAAGATTTTATACTAGGCACACTAAAATCTTTAAAAAATATATTATGGTATCATTACTAATTGGAACTATCCTTAGGCTACAATGAAGTTGAAGGGAATGCATACATTAATTTAATTGTACATACAAGTATTTAATTCGTGTGAGACTATTTAGTCTAAAAATATCAAGTACAATAAACAATAAACTCCCCACTAATGATGTAATGATAATTCCCTGGAGAACACAATGACCTCAATGTATTAGTCCAACCATAAATAAAGGTATTCATGATAGTAGCCTTGACTTCATGTATGTAACAACTATAGATCCATCCACAAGACGGTTGAGATAAAGCAGATTCCAATATCAGAGATAGTCTCAGATAAAGACAAAGTGGCTAGAGAAAGTGTTCAGTGGATGTTTGGTAATGATTTCCTTAATGATTGTTATTACCAGTTGAGCAGATAGGTGTAACTGTGGGAGGTCATTGTTGAAATGATAGTGAATTTGAAATGCCTTTTGCTGCAATATAAAAGCAATTAAATATACACCAAAAGCCAACCACTATTGAAATCCAAAAGCAGAACATGTACATCAAGCATTGGAAAATATGAGAAGTACCAGCAGAATCAAAGGGAATGTCCTCTCCAAACCAGACATTATCATGGACTTTGTTACTAATAACTTTAAGGCTGTTGTCAGCATCTATCACTAGTACTCAAGTCTAAGCCGAGCACAGTAGTACTATAAAGGGTCATGATTTTTGACATACTACCTCATATTACTGATTGGAACGAGATTGGTTAACATGGACATCAGGAAGTATGTTGCATTATCAAATATCAAATGTGATGAAAGTCTGAAGTGGGATCTCAACCATTAAGTAGTGGACAAATTCCTGGTTGCAATTGTGGGAGTGAGTAGTAAAAAAGAATAAAAAAATTAAAGGGCGACTTGCGATAGAGCAAGTCTATACAAATGTCACCATATGCAAACAGTACCAAACTTCAACAAAACAACTAAAGATTATGAAAACATCTCCACAATATTTCCAGGGTAGAATTGAGTAATTAAAAGTGCATGCTGAATATCTTATGCCTCTTCTTCCCAGTAGAGTATACACTAAATTCTTTCTAGTGCACATTATATATTATACATTCAATTGACACCAAGTTTTACCCATGCCAACCATGGTAAAAACAATCCATTCAGGTTGCCCTGACTTCATTATTTCTAATGTCAACAAAGTATAGACCAAAAACATTATGTTGAAATAAAATTTATTTCAATACTTACACAAAGTAAGAGATAAGAGGTGACTGGTTGTTGCAAAAGCACCAAATATCACAATATACTTTCCTCATATATTTCAATGACAATGAAAAGACTGATGAAGAGTTCTTGGATCCTGGATGAATAAGAAAAAGTTCCATCCCAGGCACCCTCCAAAACTTGCACAAAAATGGGTGAGGTAGTAACCAGACATGGCTGGATGGAGGCAATCGGCTTTGGCATTTGAATCCCATTGACATTGTGTTTTTGTTAATTAATTGTAGATTGTAGACAATAATTGGTCCTTCCCAGCACTAAAGTTTCACAGTATTTCTTGTAAATCCAGTATCAAAGCTTTGACAGTGAATTATCAAGGTCAATGGTTTGGTATATTACAATGGTAGGTATAGTGTATGGTGGTTCAGATCATATGGTAGCTATCCAAGCAATGATATTAACATTCTCCTAGCAGTTGCAGGTAGATGGAGTTATACTGACTCAAAACATTATTGAGTCAACCATGATTGGGGAAAGTATTGAGTTCAAAATTAGGCAAAAAGCAGAAAAAGGAATAAGGTGATTTATGAACATGATCATGTTGCACTAGTCTGCTTGTCCAATAATATGTACTTACTTCAGACATTGTTAGTAGATTAAGACAAAAATCTCAAAACAGTAATTATGAATACTTTCACATGGTTATGCCTTTCACGAATCATTCATCCTTTAATTCAATGCTTTATTATAAACAGAACTAATCATTATTATGGCCCAAGCTTTTTTGTTTCACATGCAAAATGCATGAAGTCTGCCCAGATGACTCGACCAATATATTTGAAGGGCACCACTATTTATTGATTATGGATACTTATGATAGTCTGAATGCAAGTGATAAAACTCCCTTTCATTCTCAATTCTGGATATCAAGAAACAAATCAGTGATGTTCTTTCTTGAAATACTCAGATTGATTGATCAACTTTGAAATAATCATTCCCAAAAACCAACAATGAGCTTTTTCACAAGATTAACACAGATAGATTTTGTTTGCTCAATTACTTAGTAAGCTATTATGCTGACTCCCTCAAACTTGCAAATGAATATCTTAGATCAGAGTCAATGTTAAATCTTGAATTCCAATTCAAAGCATTTTCATTCAAACTAATGGCAAGTTCCAGTTTTTTGAATCTTAAACCTATTTGGCACAATTAGTTACTAGTAACTCCAAGGCATGCCACCATCACACAAGACCAGAGCTATGAAAAATACTTTTGCCTACAAAATAATCTATATTATAATGATGTTTTTTATTGCAAAATGATGTGACCATGGTAATTGATTCATTGAAATTGTTTGCTAGTGTTCTTCAAATATCAGATATCAAAACAATTGATCATGGATTGTGTTTCACTCTGTATAGTTTCAATGCCTCATAATGACTTGTAAAATTAACTCTACCAAAAAACATATGAAAAAGTAATGACTTCTTTGAAATCATCATAATTGATTTTTTCTCCTGCAAAACTTCAAAGAAATAAGGATGTTAGGACTGAAATGCTCAAGCTCAGAACAAAATTTCTATTTCCAGTGGGCATTAAAGATGATTCTTCTGTTAATGATTGAAAGGAGTCCTGCAACAATTATAAGATTACATTGGCCCTGTTTTGAACTCCATGCATATGAAGAAGTACCACATAATGACCTGGTTCAATGGATTTCAAATAGGACCATCCTTCCTGAAACAGAGGTTACACCATCTGTTGGAAAATGGGATACTTTGATATTGTAATTCTAATATCAGTCCATATGCACAGTTTCAAGCAGCATAATTTATCTTGTGATCACAATTGCTATTGGGAGTTTTCATTACTTATGAGGTATTTGATACCATAATGGTATTACATGGGTAGCTGAGTTTTTTCAAATCTACCTGACTTATTTTAACAAATGTATGGTGATTAAGTTGAACCAAGCATTTTAGATCATGGAAGAATTTCCCTAAGATCAATGTATTATAATGCACTAGATTTGCCTGTCAACCTGATTGTGTACTTTCTTCAACAACTTGTTCTTTCAATGCATACAAAAGTAATTAGTGCAAAGCTGTTCTTGACATCAACAATTTAATACAGATATTAAGAGAAACATTTGATATTTTGTGAACTTGCTTTCTGAACAATTCTGCTCATTTACCAATTCCTGCTTATCTACTGTGATTCCGCACATCAAAACACAACATCATTCTGTTGCAATATGGAGCTTTGCAACTTGATTTGCACCAGAGGCATTTGGATCAGGCTTATATGCAACATGCATTGCAAAATATATCCCACTGATCACATATGAGGTGCTGAAAAAACTTCATTCTAGTATGGAGCCACCATTCACATATAATCACATATGGATTTCATTCACAATCATGTCCAGCTGTAACAGTACCAGGGGAGAAGGTGCTCCAAACTTGCTGTATTTTCACAGACACCCACCATTTTTGTTCATTGTTGATTTCAATGTACCTCAATTGCCACTTTTTTCCTTCTTTTATTATTCCTGATATCTTTTTCTTAGTTTCATTTCTTCTCCACCAGTTGCTCTTGACAAATAATGATGTTAGTTGATTGTTGAATTTGAATTTGATTGGTGTTCATGTTCAATTTGAATTCCATTATTCGCTACATCTGAATGATATTCACAGCCGAGTGGATTCGATCATTAGCTTTTTGATTTGTTTCTGTTTATGCCGATTCTAATTGCCACTTGCTTTAGTTGTATTGCCCCCAGCAGTCTGACGACACGCATTTGGACTCTTCTAATAATGCTGCAATTTTTTTCAATTGGTTAGTGATTTGTTTTGATTCATATTTCCCGCATTCATAATTCATGATTACTTCAGTTCCATTTTGTAATGTTGCTGATTGCTCTGTTATTAGTCATGGTGAACCATTTTGGGGTGTAAACCCCACTCAAGTTTTGTGGGTTAATATCTCAGGGGTAGTACCCGGAAACTTGTTCAGAAGCTATAATCGATGGAGCAAAATTGTGAAGGATTTGTTTGTCCATGTGTGTGTTCAGCAAGAGGTTGCGTTGTTTAATTTTGTTACATAATGATGATAGCTCCAAATTCCTTCATTGAATTGCTTTGAAACAGAGATAAAATGAATTTCAAAACTAATGCATTACAATCGTCAGCATTCTATTCTTAACAAACAAGAACAACACTAGTCACATCACACACCAGAGACATTCAAAAGAAAAAACTTCTTAATATCATTGAATAATACAACGGGTAATTTGTTTGGACCTAGTTTTTAAATGGATGTAACAACGTAAACACGGATAATCTTATCAGAGTATCCAGCGAACAGAGTCGAACCATCCGCAGACCATGCCAAACTAGTGCAATGAGGAGTACGGGCATGTCCAGTCCCTTCTTCACCGGCATCGAACTCCTCCGGTCTCAAGGTGTCAACGATAACCTTCGACTCCAAATCCCAAATCTTGATGCACTCATCAGTCGCAGCACACAACCAGTACCTGTTGGGAGAGAAGACGAGTGAGTGGATAATTTCTCCGGCGTCGAGACTGTAGAGACGCTTTCCCTCGTTAAGATCCCAGAGCATGGCGGTTCCGTCCTTTCCTCCGGAGGCACAGAGCGAACCATCGGGAGACACGCAGACAGTGTTGAGGTATCCGGTGTGTCCAATAAGGTCGTTGCGAAGTTTGCAGTTGGTCAAGGACCAAACCTTGACGAGGCGGTCCCATCCGCAAGAGATGATAAGGGGAACGCTTTGGGAGGGGCTGAAACGAACGCAAGAGACCCACTCGGAGTGTCCCTCGGCATCGTTTCCGATGGTGTACTTGCACTCTCCGAGGGTGTTCCAAAGCTTGATGGTCTTATCACGAGCACCGCTGACAATTTGGCGGTTGTCAACACTGAAGGCGACACTCAAGACATCCTTCGAGTGGCCGACGAAACGACGGGTGGTGCGGCCGGAGTTGATCTCCCAAAGGCGGAGAGTTCCATCCCAGGATCCCGAGAGGGCAAATTGCCCGTCGCTGGAGATGACAACATCGCTGACGAAGTGGCTGTGTCCGCGGAGGGCCCGTTGCGCGTAGCCGTAGGAGTCGTCTTCACCAGAGCCGGAGTGGGTAAGACGCCAGACAAGAACGGACTTGTCGCGGGATGCGGACAAGATGAGGTTGGGGTCCTCGGAAGTGGTGGCAATGGAGGTCACCCAGTTAGTGTGGCCCCTCAAACAGCCGCGGAAGCTAAGAGTTTCGCTCATGGTCTTTTAGTTACTATTATGAACGGAATTTTCTCCAATGGTGAAGGATATTATATTGTGTTCACAATAGCGTTGGTTGATGGTACAATCGTTTCTGGCGTCGCCAGGGCTTTGGCTGGGTGTGTGTTAGCGGTTATCGCTGGGAGCGCCCAATTGATGATGGGTTTTAGACGGATTAAGACAGACGGCTCCTGTTACCGAGCTCATTTTTTTTCCAAAAAAAGTACATAACACTGTCGCCTCTGTCTGTCCATGCTTCCTATACATACTGATTCCTACAAACCGAAAATTATTAGTAACCGGTGTTGTGCCATGACACAATCCAGCATGATATGATCATTACCTTTTCCACCGACATCGATAATTAGGCGCTCTCTCAATTACTACAATAATTAGGAATCATGGCGTGAGTTTCTCTATTTCGAGTTAGGGGTGACGACGCAACAATGGCGTAACGGGTTTCGATTTTCCCCTAATCGCAACGGAAACGGACATGCGCGAATTTTCGAATGGGAATTGACGAGAGGTTTCTGCATGTTTTCTGTTGCCGGTGACAAGGGACAACATGAACATGACAACGCGGAGTGCATCAGTACATCAATTGGAGGGTCACTTCTATTGACTTGAACGGAAGTAGAGACGGAAGTGCTGCTCAATCAGTATGTCGTCCATCCTTGGACAATATTTTATAACAACTTAAGTATTTTGACCACTTTCTAACTGTTCTACACGTTTCTCCTCGTTGTTTCCACTTCATGATGGTGGCCAGTGACGAAAATCTTGCTCCCAAGGTAGTAGAAGGCGAGGAAGTCTTCGCCGTCGCACACCTCTTCGCTTCCTTCAATGACACTTTCGTCCACGTGACCGACCTTTCTGGCCGAGAGACCCTCGTCCGCGTCACCGGAGGAATGAAGGTCAAGGCTGACCGCGACGAATCCTCCCCGTACGCCGCCATGCTTGCCGCCCAAGATGTGGCCGCCCGCTGCAAAGAACTGGGAGTCACCGCACTTCACGTTAAGATTCGCGGAACTGGGGGAAACAAGAGCCGGAGTCCGGGACCTGGGGCACAGAGTGCGCTTCGTGCCTTGGCGCGCAATGGAATGAAGATCGGAAGGATTGAAGATGTTACGCCTATTCCCAGTGATAGTACTAGGAGGAAGTCTGGACGTCGTGGTCGTCGTTTGTAAATTATTTCGCGGCGTAATGCAGTAGAATTCTTGGCCGTGAGAAACAAAATTAAACTAAAAGGAAAGAGCCCATACAATGACTCATGTTGTATCATTTCTTCTCCATGACGACTAGTACGACATATTTTCTTGAGTGATGTTGATTTTCGTTGGAATACTTTTTATAAGGAAATCCTGTCCAATTTAAAACAACTTCAATTTAAAATTGACCACCAAGCCATCATTACAGCATAATCATAGAACACTTTTCAAATTCTACAATACCTTCTACAAATCCTTGAGATCACCGGGCTTCATCGACTTCGCATCACCATTCTTTTCAAATTAAACCATGCCGTCCTATAGCAAACCCACCTTAATGACAGCTCACAAAGTGGAAAAACTCACGGCCCTAAGAAGAGCAGAAGAACAGCGCGTATCCGAACTCTCTAGGTACAGCCACGAATCTCGATGGCTTAGCAATTGCGCTAAGAAGGAATCGATGGTGGATCAAATCCGAGAAGCCAATTTGGAAGCTAGAAAGCAAGCGGAGGAACATCAACGAAAGTTGCTCTTGGAGAAGCAAGAAAATCGACGGAAGGAGTTGGCAGCGAGAGACTTGGAATACCGATTGGCGAAGGAGATTCACAAGCAAAAGACTGAGCAAGAAAAGCGAGAACGCGAAATGCAACGGATTTGTGATTCCAGTGAAGAGCTGAAGGAATTAGAGAGGCAACTAAAAATTGCATACGTTAACAAAGAAAGGGCAGCGCAGCACCAAGAAGCCATGTTGCTGCGAAAACTGGAAAATGATAGAGAGCTAGCAATGGAAGAAAAGATGGAGCATGATCGACAAATGGAGATACGGAGACTAGAAGAGAGAGAAAGCGAGCGCAGAAAAAGCTTGATATCACAAAAGAAGGTTTTACAAAACCAAATGGTGGAAAAAGAGGTGAGATAATCATCTAGGCCCGGATTTCTGTTATTTTCATCGTCCTGTAGAGTGCACCTCTTATTGCTAATGTACTTCGCGATTCCTTCATTTTTAGGAGCAAGAAGAAAAGCTAAAGGAGGAAGCAGCGAAAGACAAGAAAATGATCGATGATATCATTGCAAAAATTAAGAAAGAAGATGAATTGGAACTCCAAGCACGCATGAAAAAGGCGGAAGAAACAAGGGCTCTCGTAGCAGAGTTTCAAAATGAGCGTCAAAGACAGAAAGAGGATTTGGAAAGAGAGCATCGAGAGCAAGAAGTAAAGATTCAGGCATACAATGAAATGATTAATCAACGACTGATCAAAGATGAGGAGGAGAAGAAACGTTTGGCGGAAGAAAATAAGCGTAATTGGAAAAAGGTTGTCGAAGAGACTCGAAGTCAAACGCAATCTAAAGAAGAATTTGAAATGCTACGCAACATGTTATGGGAAGAAGAGCTCGAGGCAAAACGCAAGCGGGAGGAAGAGGAAGCAATCACTCGAAGCATGCAGCAAAAAGAGGAAATGATGAGACAAAATCAGGACCAGATTGCGGCTAAGAAGAAAATGATCGAGCGAATGGAACAAGAAGAGAAGGAGGCTGTCAACAGGATGCTAAAGAAATTTGAAGAAGACGAAGACAACGAAAGGCAAAAAGAAGAAAATCGTCAAGCTTTCAAGCAAAGATTCATGGTTGAAGTCAATGAACAACGCATGGAGCGTGCAAGGATGGCTCAAGAGGAAAAAGAGCGCGCACGAAGAGAAATAGAAGATATGATGGAGCAAAAGAAATACAAGCAACGAATTATCATTGAAGCTCGGAGAAAATTGCTGGAGCAGCATGCTTCTCAATTAGAAGGATTTTTGCCCCAGGTAAGAAACACTGAGAGATATGAGATTTAATCAACGACATTCATAATTTCATTCTAAGTATCGACTGATGATATATATGTAATTATTTCCCGTAGCTCTAAGAGTCCTTGAGTAAAATCAATGAATGAGATCATCGTCAATGCACTATATTCACAAATACTTAGAAGTAACTGTCATCCTGCGTCGCAAGCTCATTTCAGACACCTATGTCAAAGTCGCTAATTTTCAACGAGTTGGTAGTATACTCGAGCAATTTGTCGAAGTCGTCTTTGCTTACATGGTTGTTCCCATCGATATCAAGCACCTCAGACAACACCGAAGAACCAGTAGCGCTCGAAGCTCTATCTATATCAACCCACGGATCACCGTTGTAATTATTTGATTGAGCTTGAACGGGGTATTGATTAGTTGTCTTGAAAGAGGAATCTACGAAAAAGACACGAGCAAAATTTTCCATCGTCTCAGACAAATCTGCAGGATCGAGACTCTTGAATGTTGTTTCCGCTTCGGTGAAGTCTGTAACATGCGAAACATTGAGTTCCTTGGTCTTGTTGTCTTGCTCCAGTATTGGTGGTAACTGAGAAGGTTTGAAGTTGAGAAGCTCTCTACATTCATTTAAATCATCTTTGAGAGAGATGGGGCTAATGTTACTAAGACAAGTAGTGTAATCACCGTTGCCTGAAAGTTCTCGCCCATTTTCCACATCTCCATCTTCATCGTCGGCCCTTCGAAGATCGGAATTGGTCTCTTTGTGCTGAGTGGGAAATAATTGCTCATTCCGTTTGCGGTCATTCTTTTCCTTTTCAAGCAAGAGACCGCCGCCATTCTCCATGCTGATCCCATGAGCAATCGCCGTGGCCCAGTCAATCATGTCATCGTAGGAGTTTGCTTTCAAAGCAATTGATTGCATGCCGCTTAGAACGCGAAAACAATTCCTATTCCCATTCAAGGATTCCGAAGGAGCAAGACTGACTGCTGATCCATAAAGTGATATGACTCTCTTCTTGCTTTTCCCATCTTTTTTGAGGTCTGTGAATAAAGTCAAAACACCCTGTGACAAAGTGGCGTAAACTTTCTCTGCGGAAGGTTATTGAAGGACCATGATTTGTAAAAGAGTGACTGCTATATGCACATCAAAGGTGAAGGTTAAGAAAAGCTCACCTAATGTAATAGAAGTTGTTGCAGATCCTGTTGCTGTATCCCACCAGCTCTTGTTTCGTTCCTTCACGATCATTACCAACCAACCCATCTTTCGAGGGGAAACGAAGAAGTTCAATCGAAGCGGTGGTCTCCAACTTGTCAATTCGTGAACAACTCTCTCGAACCCTTGTGCAATTGCCGACTCTTCGTTGACCGATGCTAAGATCGATCCTGGAAATACCTGTCTCGAGAGATCCTCTGATACTACAGATACAATCGCCCAGTTTCCGCGTCTTTCCAACAACATTCCAGGTGACCTATCAGATTGAAACGAGACACTGAAAAAGTCGACACCTCGGTCAAAACATGCGGCTTGAAGTTTGTCGCTTTTGTCATAGCTAGACAATGGGATAAAGTGCTCGAGCGCATGTATCCATTCTCCTTTTTCTTCTTCCGTCGCTGCACACAAATGAAGCGACTCCGAGAAGAAGACTATCTCAAACGAATGATCTTTCAAAGTAGTTGAAAATATCATAACATTCGGGGTGAGGATGTATTTTCGAGGTGCATGAAACCCAACCCTTCGATGACCATGGATATAGAGGCAGTCTTCCGTTAGAACTAGGTATTTTTTTGCCCACTTCATGTTCGACGGATCAAGCAATAGCAAGGAACCACTACGAACTGGCATTGCTGGAGGAGGAATGGCAGACTAAAAACAGTAACAAGAAAACAACAACAGTGTTTAGATTCGGAAAGTGCACGAAAAAATAAGAGTACCATTTTCAAAACGAATCACCTTTTCTGCCCCATTTCGTTGTGATTCAATGGCAAGACGTAAGGAGTAACACCAATGTCTATGCTCAATGTCGTTCTTCGCTATGATGGATAGAGTTTCTCCATTAGCGTCACTCTTGAAGTCGATCCCGTTTTCATTTACTTTGAACGAACTTGATTCAGATACAGGAAATATTTTCCTGATAACGATCGTTTGGGAGAACGACGGGTGCATTGTAATACATTCCCTGCGAGTTTTAAAAAGAATGTCATTATGCCACGATTGGTTTTAAAGAATGTAACTAATTAGTAAAGCGATGTCGTATGATTTTACAACGATGCTCACCTGTGCAACATGAAAAAGAATTCTCTCATTCTTCCTTTGGTCTTAACTTTGAATTGACCTCTCGCAAGCGTCTTGAGCTGGCTTACATTGGTGCGGATGGCTTTTGTCCATTCTTTCATTTCACGGCCTTCTCTTCCTCGCAAAAACATCACCTCGCATCCAGTCTCTACTCTAATGATTCCTTCTTCTCCAATTTGAGGATAGACTTTTGTCCCAGCAGTGATGAGAATATTCCCTTCGGGTCGCTCGAAACGACTCTTTTCGCAGCAATAACTGAGACAGTGATCATTGAGAATTACAAAACATGTTTTCCATTTGCTCCTGTGCGAAGAAAGGTTTTGCCGCTTAAGCAAAAAACCCGCTTTAGTGACTCCGGTTAGAGCGATGAGGTTTTGATTGCTTGATCGTTTGGAGGATAGAAATGTCATGCTTAGCACTTGATATAGCTAGAAGTGGTTCGGACGATTTCGATATTTATGCAATTTTGAGCAATCGTCCACAATTATATTTCATTATTTGATGGGACCAAGGTGAGATTTTTGAGAGGTAGTGCAAGATTTTGTTCTCATTTTTTGTTGTTGTGGCAAGTATCGTACCAAGCAATTTCCTCAACACGATTCATATAATATAATAATAATAATATCAAAAGTAAAATCAACTTGTTCAGTCGCACGTAAATGAAATCTGTTCCACTCTCTATTTCATTCTCTAGGGACAGAGAGACAGAGAAAATGAGACAGAGAAAATGAGACAGAGAAAATGAGACAGAGAAAAAGAGAGAAAGAGTGAGATAGATAGAGAGAGAGAGAGAGAGAGAGAGCATAGATTGGACAAAAACGAAGATGGGAATTTGATTTAGCTTCCAGGTTAATAAGATCTCACCTGTTTTCAATTATCGTGCTAAATCCAAACTCACACAAATTTAGCTCTGTTTTGTGCTTGCCAGTCTGAATTTGCTCTCTCTATTATACATGATTCATGCAGCAGTATGCAGATTAGGGTGTACATGCACAGATGATTCTTTGGACATATTTAAAAGTCACTTTGAACTAAAAGACATCCCTGACTTGTAACAAATTTGGATGTTTAGATGTGTACAATGTTGGGGAGAGAAAGATACCAACTTTTGAAGTTTCTTACTGTACCTGCCCCCCCAAGGCCTAAAAATTGGAAAATTGAATGATCAATTTGACATCTAATATACAGATTTTGGTGCAGATTGTTTTGTAGCCGAACCCCTCTCCCAAAAAAGCAACAATCAATACTAATCTCACAAGCAATTCCACACTGCCACATCTCTGAAATTTGCCCCATTATTTATGGCGTTTGATTGAATTATCAGCTATTTGATGAAGGATTGAGGCAACCACCCTTGGAAATCCCACAAATAAGAAACAACAACCAATATATATCATGTAACAATAGCATGCTGTGACACTATGCCACAATGGACAGCATGGGACAGTGTACAATGGGGTGGGAGAGAAATCATGTGACAGGATGACAGTAATGGGGGGATTTGGCATGTATGATAACAAGTAGTTTGGAATGGACATAATATATTATTAGACACATATGATGGGGGGCAATATAGAATTGATGACAAGCCTACCACTTCCACCTTGCTCCTGCTTGAACCAACATAATCCCTTGTCCCACCTTTAATCAGTGTAATTTACTTATGTTTTACAAAGCCTTGCTTCTACATAAACTAAAAAATTCTTCAATGCTGAAAAATTGTCCATCACCAACCATGGCCAACATGCTTACAAATACATCATGAAAGTTACATCAACAAAAATGATGGCAAAGCCACCTAAAGTATCAGCAGCAAAAACATAGAAACATTCAGAAACAAGAGGTGTGACAGAAAAAAGCAAACAACTATCAACAAGATAGGTAGTGGTAGCAACAATAACAGCAGAGCTAGCCATTGGGCCAAAATCAAAAAATGAACAACTACTTGCAGAATGAAGGGCAACAAAACAAAAAAGAGAAGACTTCTGGCAGTGGCAACAACATTGACAGCAAAGATATTAGGATCAGCAGTGTCAGAAGCTAAAAGCAACAATCATCCACAGGGGGGTCAACAGACAACAATAGTCAGCAGCATCAAAAATGGAGACAGTAGCAGAGGCAGTGTTGATGGTCACCTTGGATTTTGTATGTTTTGATGAATTAGTCTAAACAGAAAGAGTGCAGACAATTATCAACTAGCCAAGATTGGAATGATATATTACTTGCCTTTACTTCAAGAATTGAATATTTTTCTTCAAGACTTGTAGGATTCCATATACTATGTTGAATTTAAGGTTTAAAATCCTGAGAACGGATTTTTTCATTGATTTATTTAGATATCTTATCAATTGAGAAAGTGAAATTCATTTCTCAATCAGTCAATGTTCCTCATAAAATCCAAAACTGTTTTTTGATCAAATCTATTTTATCATTTCACTACTTTTTTGCTTTTGAGCTCTTTTGACCATATCATATTTGGAGCAACACAAGAGATTATAGATCAAACAATTTTGTCACCTCTTCTTTGTCTTTTTGTTGTATGTATTGTCTAGGATTTTATCTAGTGATCAAGGGGTAGTGGAATTGTCCTTTATCACTTTACTAGGATTATGCCCATTCCTGAGTCCACTGCTGCTGTACATACTGGACATACCTACAACACCAGTGACTCCTTTCATATCTGATGGAGCAGACTCTAGTAGTATTCCACCAAATTCTTTTAGTGTCATTAATCAAGCAATCAAGCAAGCCTATCTCACCTTTCAAGCTGATCTTTTGTCTGCTATGTCATCTTCTTCTCAAGCTCAAGACCCTCCAAGTACTCCAAGTTCAACACCACCTTTGTGTGAGTTGATTTTTGGACTTTGAGAGATCTACTTTGTGTATTTTTCAGTTACCATGAGCAATCCTGCTACCCAACTTTCTTCCTATGGATTGGATGCCATTGTGCAAGCTAACAGCAACAATTTTGGCTTCCTACAGGCTGTATACTCTGGTAGAGATTAAGCGTAATCAAGTGGTTGTCAATTTTTGAATAGTGGAGGGGAAGGTTCCAAGAACCACTGAAGCATTGAAGCATTGATTTGGCACAGCAAAACATTTTGTTCAGAGGAGCAATGATGGCAAGGAAGCTGATGTTGGTAACATCAGTTACACCTACACTCAAGAATTCTTTTG
>JALLPE010000861.1:0-14251 GCA_036940025.1 Conticribra weissflogii | reverse complement strand
GGTCATTTACCATCGCCTCGTAGGTAAACTCGTGAATCAAGGGGGAAAGACAGTCTCCCCTTCTATCAAGCAGAATCAACGTTGACCGCTCTTCATTCTGATGAAAAGCGTCGCCGTGATACCACCAAGAGTCATTGGATCCCACGAAATCGTTCATTTTATCTTGAAAAGCTAATGCCAGAGTCTTACACAACGCATTGTCCGCCGGAAAACGCACGTGAGGATATTCATTCAAAGTAGCGCAAACGGTGACCAACTTGGTCACAATCTTATTCATGACTTTGCTCGGCGACGAAGGATCCGTCAAATACAATTTCTTAAACAGGGAAGTTTCCTTCATGTCAAAATGAAAGGCATCCGCCTCTTTCGTCAAAAAATCCAAATTGACCTCCTTCAATATCTTGACCCGTTTCACCAACTCCTTACACTCCTTGATCACTGCGAACAACTCCTCGGAAAGAGGTCCCAAAAAATACAAAAATACGATATCCCCGTACAAAGGCCCCTTCTTCTCCCTCGACGGAGTCCAATCCTCCACCAACTTGAAGACGCTTTCCTTGGTCGGTTCTATGAAATACAACGCCGCCTGATTCCGAAAGGGAGCCCGACTCTTCATCAAATCCTCCACAATAGACACGTGATGCTCCATTAGGTTGTACATTCCGACGGAGGAGGAAATGACGCGGAGGGATTCAGGGTCCACGACCAAGACCATCCAGCCCTGGGTGTTGAATTTGGATCCGTTTTCGAGGACGTATTTTTCGGAGGCTTGGAAGACGTTGACGAGGATGTTTTGTTGAACGGTTTCGCGGAGGGGGAGTTTCGGGGCCGCGGTGGCGGGGGCGGAGGAGGAGCCGCCGGAGGAGGTGGAGGAGAAGCGAGAGGCTTTGCGGGCCATGATGTCTGGGTTTATTGGAGTGGATGATATGTGCAATGTTGTGTATTACTATTTGCGATGCTTACTTGCGAAGTATAATAGGACGTGAACACTTGTAAAAGGATACAGAGGAAGCCGGGAGTATCGTAAATGATGTAAAGAGACGGTGTGAACTGACGATGCGATCAGCGATCAGTTTGATAAATGTTTGAGACCTACAACTCTATAAAGACCGAGGAGAGAAATAGGCTTCAACGTGGTTTTCAGATAATATATTCTGGGGATTTTCACCTTTTGTCAACTCCCACACTCTAATAACAGTACAGGAAACTAATACGGTACAAGACGGTACCTTGACATATATAGATCATTCCTATTACGATACACGGACACTATCACCAGCGTCAAAATAATGAAAAGGAGGAACTGATTATTTTGGCGATCCGCCGGGCTGCAAGTCAGCGATATGTGGCTCATTTCCTCTCACCTAGGCTCATGAACGGCCCGTGATTCTTCGAATATTATCATGAATCATGAACTCTCTATTGATCGTGTAAGCGGTATTGTACTTGGTAGGTACTTGTAGTACTATCTACTACATATTTTATATAACATATCTTATCTATCTAGGACGAGTTTATTCACAAAAATAATTTTGCAACCGCATCAGCATTCGTGGGAACCATGACAATAACAGTCCTCACAACATAATGCAATGGCTAAATAAATTAGACGAATCTCTAGACCGTGTGTTCCTCCGTCCACCGAGGTCATCGGAAGGAGCTTTTGATGACGTTGACGACACTGGCAGGAGCGGTGATCGCATCAATACAACTGTCCATGAGAACAGTCGTGCCACCAGACATTCTCCTCATCCCGATGGCCACAGTGGCTCCTCCGTTCAAAGCAATAATAGACAAGACGATGAAACATTTGAGGATAATGAAGGAACTGATTGTCCTATGGAGGCCTTGGGAAACTCTGCAGTTGATTGTACGAACAAGAAAGTTTCCTACGAAAACAAAATTGACGAAAAATCTGAAAACGGAAAAAGAAAAAACGAACCATCATCCAGGGTGCCATCGCCACCGCCATTACCAGCACGACCGATCCCACTACTGCCTACAGCGACGACACCGATGCCTCCGCCGCCACCACCGGCTGCACCTTTGCAAAACAGAGTCATCAAACTCAAAACATCTGAAAACATGTCAAACACGACTGTGCGAAGACAAGAAAGTTCTTCATCGATTACGCCTCGATCATCACAGATTCCAGTGCATGAACCACTGACACCCATCGAAAAGACTGTTGCAATTATGTCATCATCTGGGGAATTCTTGGCCGATTTTCTAGACGAGTCTCACAGTGTGATAAAAGGTACTGCACAAAAAATTGTCGACACGGAAAAGGGCAACACAGTCAGTGGATGCGATGATGGAATGAATTGCCAACCCATCGATTCACTTTTCACGCATCAATATAAAGAGAGTGATAACGACGAGGTAATTCCAGGGATTCAACAACAAAATCAAGGATATGGAGGGCCGATGAAATTTCATAGCAGATACGATATCAACACCAATATGAGCGCAGCTCAGAAAAAGAAATCAACTCCTTCACCTCCAGCATCGCAAATACAACACGATGAACGGCATTTTCAAAAGGAAATATATCAGCGACATCCGCAACAACCGATTGAGGAAGCTTCGTCTTCATTTATTGTTCATTTGCCCAAACACACGAATGACCCCTCACGTGGAAATGTCAATAAACATTTAGGTCAACCGAATTCTCGGCTTCATCCTCCTCCTCCACCGCCCCCTCCTCTGCCATCATTAATAAAACAACGTGTGCAACCGAAGACTACAAATCATAATGCACTATCCACACCTCCACCGCCATTGCCAAATGTCTCAAACTCTTGTACAATCAACGTGGACAATACTCATTTGGAGCCATCCACTCCAATCGTCCAACAAGTTTCCCACAATCCACAACCAAACACGCATCATCATTCTCAACATCCTGAAAATACCTTCGCTTCAACATGTACAAATACCCCACCGCTCTCAAATCCATACCAGCGAACCCTCTCACACACATCAACATTGACTCTCACCCCTCGGTCAGTCACGGTACCTAGACTTTGCCTCGGCGTTACCACGCCTCGTGCCACCCCGGGAATGATCCGCAGTAGGATTCGGACACCCTCAGTTTCTCCTCCGGAGTCTGATGCGGAGAGTATAGGTGATGTCACTGGCAATAGCAGCGATGGCGGTATTTCACGTGGTGGCGGTAATTTACGTATGCAACCGCCTCTGTCGGATGTTGTCTTGCATAGGTCTACCGATCACGATAATGAAACCGGGCTCATGGATCTGTTGCCTACAAAATTGGACTCTGGAGCGAGTATTCCACCACCACCGTTGACTATAGACAATTTGAAAAACACCAGTGAATCTGTAACGAGTCAAAACCGAGTTCACGCAGCGCCTGCAGCAGAGACGATCCAAAGGGACAATTTAGATCCAGCGAAAAATCAGCTAGTTAAGACAGATAGGAGATTATCCGAGGATCTTTCTCATATTGATCACCAGGACAATTCTCATCGCAACTTTTTTGAGGAGTATATGGAAAAGGAAGACGACGACTCGTCTTCAGCCTCATTCCATTCCCACATTAGCAAAGAAAGCGAACTTACCGACGACGATGATGATAGAGAAAGGAGAAAGGATGATGAAGCGGACTTTGTCCTTCCTTCTCCTCGGTCGTCAATGGTGTCATTCTCGGATGATCGTTCATGGGATCCAATGTATAATCGTTACGGAATCGTCCACGTCAAATTATTGCGAGCGCAACGCCTTCCATGCACATCTGGCGCCTCCGTAAATGCGAGCTTGTCGCTCCCCCCTTGGAAAGGACGCATCCGGATTTCTGGCCGCGTGGCTGTAGAAGGGCCCGAAGGAGCAGGTGTATGTGTCAGATGGGATCATCCCTTAAACAACAAACTTGATGGAAACTCAAAGCATGTCGAAACTGCCTGCAAGAATGGCGGATCACCTCCACTATCACCCAGATTTTTGGAAGAGCCAGTTTCTCATTCCATGGTTCATGCATACAACAATGAAGATACACCCATCCCGACAATATCTTTAGAGCTATCAACGCCGACTTTTGGCGGAGTTATAGAGAAGTATGTGTGCTCAATTTCTCTTCCATGTCACGGCCTATTGCGAAATCCTGGAATGTGGGTTCGACGATGGCTGCCAGCAATTCTTGCTCACGAAACTCCTCTTGGCGCGAAATCTTCTGAAACTTCAAACATGGGCTCACGTGATCAACCAGGTATGAAAAATCTCTGCATATCATTGGCGGAAGAAGAAGAGGAGATTGAAAACGAGAATCGTCCGTGGATACTGATTGAAGCGTGCTTCGAGCCGAAAATCGATGAGTCCGAACCAGTTATATCTGAGGATACTGATACTCTCGGATCCATACCAAGAGATTTCGTCACGAAGAACAGAATTTCAGATGGGCGTTTTAGCGATCTACGAATCACACCAGAAAATATACACACTTCGATCGAAGACGAAAGTATCTCAAAGACATCAACCCTGACAACGGCCTTCACCTCTAGAAACACTATTGTCTCGAAATCGCACTTACTGAGGGTTCGATCCTTTTGGTCCCCGGCATGGTGTTCAGTGTGTTCGAAAGTGCTTGTAACAGGTTGGATGCAGGGTAATTTTGAATGCGAAGCTTGTCACATCTTTTGCTGCAGAGATTGCCAACTACAGGTAGACGTGCGCATTCCTTGCGGTTCCGAACTTGCGAAAATAGCTGTCAAAAATGCGCAGAAATACCAAATAACTTTCAGCCAATTAATGTCAACACTTGCTCCTCATGATGGGATGGGTCATACTAATGGGACGTCAGCGCAGGATGGAGCAAAGAGTAAACTGAAACAGCCGAGTGCACTATCAGAGTCAGAAATATCGCATAATACCGCATCAAAAGTCTCAACGATAAATGGCATTGGACTGTTGAGAATAAGAGTGCTAAAGGCGTGCCTCTTCGAGAAACCTTTCCCCCCAGAGGCAGAACCGGCAGAAATTTTCGATACAGACTCCTCTAATCTGCGTACCGGCGATCATTACTGTCGAATTTCATGGTCAGGAAGCAAGGATTCCAGACGCACAAAAACAGTCTTACAAGCATCCAAACCTGTATTTGATTCAGAGGAAATGACGTTTGACGTTTTGCATTATGGGGCGGAATACAAATTAGAAGTTGTTGACGTAAATACAGACAAACCCGTTGGCGCATGTCTCTTGTCGGCGCAGGGAATGTTGCAATGGCAACGAGACGAAAAAATTCGTCAAGGCCTCTTATCACTTCTCGATATGAGTCAGATATCAGATCATCGCAGGATGAAATTAGAGTTACGGACCGGCGTGAAGGATGCATTTGGCTTGAACTTTTATAATTCATCAAAGCTCAGTGGAGAGTCAAGAGAAAAGAATTCATCTGGTCGAGCTGGTGAAATAGTAGGATGGCTTGAGGTGGACCTTGTGTTAGAAGAAGATAGAAGTCTATTTTTTTCTAGCAATCCGCGGCAGTGTCCGCCCAGAGCTACCGAAGAATTCGATATTGCACTAATCCAGCTTCATATCGCCAGAATAAGCAATATTGTCGAAGATATCCAGAAGATTGTTTCTACATACCTGCATTTAGTAAGCTGGAAAAATCGTGCCCTTACTGGTATATCTTTGGTAAGTCAATTTGCAGAACTACCGTCATTTCGATCGCAAGATTCCACGTTTTTGATTTCTTCATTCTCTTCTAGATACTTTTTGTTACAGTGACAATGACGTTTGATATAGAATACATTGGCTCACTTCCAATCGGAATTTTAGTCATCTACATGGTTTACCTTGGCCATCTTCGATTCAGCGGTCATTTCAAGGACCGCTGGGTTATGAAAGAAAAAGTGGCACTCGTTGAGGCAGAAACGAAGATTGAAAAGAACCACTCGATCGAAAGGCCCGTTGGTCTACTTAGCATTACTGCATTGAGAGGAAAGAACATACGGTCCCGAGAGCTTGGTCTCCCGGGAAGCTTTGGTTGCTACATCTCATACGATCCTGTGCGATATGCCAGTGATATAATGAAAAAAACACTAGCCAAGCAAGATGAATCATGCAGCTACACTCATGATATTGCGTCTACAGCCAGTCCGGGAATTACTTCAAACCCAATCTGGACACAAGTGCGCGACAGCGCCGAGTTAGTGCGATTAAAACATTTACTGCCGAATGACCGCCTTTGGGGGGAAAACAATCAGGAAAACGGGAATGTGGCCAGCGTTCGGTATCCTATCCTTCAGCCGATTGTCGAAGGCATCGAATTTAGTGGCCACAAGAGCATCAACAATACGAATGTTTCCGGGGCTCAATTACTACCCTGGGAGTCATCATTTGGCGCGATCGTTTTTCAAGTACGGTTTAGCGATGTTCTCGGATCCTTTCAGGTGTTTGACAATGTCATCGGTGAGGTTGCATTGCCCCTGTCCAAACTTGCAAGTGGGCTGGAAGTAGAAGGTTGGTTTCGTCTATTGTCTGTTGGTACTACAGATGCGGTGCCTGGACAATCATCAGAAGACGATGCAATGTCCATTGGCAATCGTCGTCCTGTTGCGCAAGACGAAAAAGCCGACACGAATGATGGTGTATTTCATCCAGCTGATTTTCCTGAACTATTTGTCAAAGTCAAATTTTCCTCTGGGGCAATCACTAAAGAAATGGCTTCCTCTTCTGACAATGAGACTTGCAAAGTAATTTGCGAAGAAATGGTGCGAAATGCATCCATGTTGAAAGAAAGTAACATCAGTATGATTGGCTCTTCCATCAACACTCTGAATACTGTTCGTTCTCTTGGCGGGAACCTACAAAATCAGATTAGCTATGTCGTTGATACGATTGAGCGCGTGAGGTAAGTATGTTATCGTGTACGGACTGTTCACATTGAACGCACGCACTGTTACTAAAATACTGATTCCTCGAAAATCGCTTCTGTATGAAAATAGGAACGCATTCAATTTCTCACACCCTCAAATTACTACTTTTATTCTGATCTGTTTGATCATACTTTGGAGAATATTAGCGTCGATTCCAACTCGCATAGTGATTTTACTTGCAGGTGTAGGTCAATTTAGTGCTACGTTCTACACTGAATTCATTGCTATGCCTACACCAAAGATACATAGAGAGATGTCAGATGACGATGAAACGCAGCCATCGAGAGGCAATATCTTTGAAAATTTGTTCCTTTCCTTACCGACCGACGAAGATTTGCGCCGAACTTATTTCTGGGAAGCTTGTCGTCTGGGCGAACGAGAGCGAGAGAAATACGTAAGATTCCTTAAATACCATTGCGTATCGTTTTCGAAATGTAATTAAACATGTACTAACATCCTCATCACATATCCATTTCCAGGCAATATCGAAGAGGAAATCTCGCCTTGATAATCTTTGGAAGGCCCGATGGCACGGGATCCTAAAGATTAAGGAAAGGAAGACAGCGTCGGAATCTTCAAACAAAAGGAGCTGGAGCTGGGAACCAATCTTCGCTCTCATTGAAGGACACCGTTTCATTTGGTGGAGGTCAGAGAAACATTTTGACACAGGCGAATCACCGCTGGGACAGATTTTTTTTGCTGGACATTCTGGCTTGGCTGGCCTATCTCCGCTTGACCTTCGTGAATTTACCGAGGAAGAAATTCCTTTCATCGTTAGTGTGTTTGGTCGGGGGTTGAAGGAACAACAAAAAATCTCCTTGCTCGCTGGGTCCTCAGATACAAAGGAGTCATTAGAGGATGCTGTGCTAGCTGCAAGTAGGGATGTGAAATCTGACTAAATCGTGGCTGTTTCCATTATTCGACTACTCAAATATATGAAAAAAACGAATGCAATCACTTCGTCGCAATTTGTTGCGTTGACAGAGAGCTTATTACGTTCCCAAAATAAAAAAAACATATCCTGGACCCTCGTGATATTGGAGCGAATTCAAAATTACATGATACATTTAAAAAACAAGTCTTATTAGGTAAATATAGCCGTGAAGATGATGTCATAATAGCATCAGAAAGAGTATTTTTATCAAAGAAAAGTATCTTACAATATTATGTTCATGGAAGCATAAGCTACAGTTGTAGGAACTTAGTATGTGAATCAGGCAGAGCAACACTGAACTATGACATCAATCCCACACAAAAAAGAACACAAGGCTCATAATTTTTATGTTAAAGAGATCTGACAAATGAAGATGTAAGACTGCATCTGGACCATGGCCAATTTCTGCCTACCAACTTGCCTAAGATATTTTTATCTCCTTGTCCAGCATAGGAAACCCACTATAGTGGGCTTAATTTAAACCTAACCTAGGACTACTAAACTTCACCCAAAATCAATATTTTATTAGTTGATTGAAAGTGCCTTGACTAATCTTCATTTGCCAATTGAGCTTTAAAATTGACTGAGATATGTCTACTTTTGGCAAAAACATGAAAAATGGTGTCACTAAGTAGATAAATTAAACTAATAAAGCCATTGATTTGATAGAAATTATTGTTCACATTGATTAGTTATTATTGTAAAGAATGGGGGTGATGAGATAATTATTGTGTATTTCCATGCATGAGAGAATTCCTCTCATCTACCATTCCTGAGTGCCTGCTGACTTTTTCAATGTCAAATATCTGACATCATTGGCATTGTTATTTGCAATTTTGCAGGGCACACCATTAGCTATTTATTGTTATAGTGATAAAGCTGGAGGTGTTGGCGTTTTTGTAGTGACAAAATTTTGTTGGTTCTTGAGTGTTTTTATTGATCTGTGCAGATGATGTCTCAGTTCTTGAAAATATTCTTATCAGAAAAACCATCATAAAGGGAAAATGCCATTCTCTTTGCCCAAATTTATTGTGGCCTTGTTTTTCACTGGTGTTGTTGATTGTTGATTGTATTTTGTCACCAGGTATATGTTGATTGTTGCATTTTTATCATTTTCTGGTTTGCTTGTTTGATGTTGGGTGGCATTTTTCATTGTTGACCATTGTGTGTTATCTCCAGCATGCTCCTGATCATCCCACTCCACAATACCACCCAGCCAATAGTTCCTATGATGTTTGGGAAGGTAACATGATGTTTTTTGTTGCCTTTGGTGGTTCCTGTGTTGACATCAGTACCATTGCAGACAGTAGTACACAGCAGCAGTGCAAAAAATCATCTCAGCCTGACTCAAAATTTTTGCTCTTGGTATAGGAGAGTCCCCAGTGCCTTGGACCTGTTGCATTCTATCCCTGATTTTGTTGGAAATATTGGGATCACAAGGGGGTGGTGGGAATGATGGAAGAGAAGCATTAGACCCAGTTGACTTTTTTGTGACAATGAGTCATGCCACAAAATGAGGTAAAATGAGTAGGATGGCACACTAGAAAACCTTTTAGAATATTAAAACATATGTTTTTGAGAATGTAAATTTCAAATGTTACACATGATTTGCATAAAAAGCAAGTCTACTATGTGAAATTAGCAGTTTAAAAATGGGTGTCCATAAACCCACCATAATGAGTTTGACAGATAAGGAGATAGAGAGTAAGAATTCATGTCTATGTGCCAAAACAACAATCCCACAATCAATTCAAGTGTCTAGAGTTCATGTTGACCACTTATCATTATTGCCCTAGCATTGTGATTTCATTGAAGAATTGCTTGTTGGAGTAATATTTGATTCAACTCTTGTGTTTGGCAAAAGTGAAGCCCCTGGCAGAAACCAATTCTATGTAGGACAGAACAATTAGAACTGTTGGGTTTGTGTCACAACAATTTTTGTCACATAAATAATGCATATCTGCCTAGAACAAAACCAAAACCAAGAATCCATACAAACCCTGCTCTCACAGATAGCACAACAAACAAACTACACACTTTTTCATCATTATTGTTGTATTGCAAGTGATTTAATTCAAAAACAGATTTTTCACAATAACTGGTACATCATGTTTTCCTAAATTTTGTCCAACTTAGGTTTTAACCTAAACCATGGTATGTTACATTGTTTACACAAAATACCCACGCTACAATATTTGTCACTAAACCTTGACATTTGACACCATGGAATGAAATTCTAAGATTTTTATGCACTTTATAAACTTTGCTATCAAATGAATGTTTACAGATATCATGACTAAGAATTCCTTTTTCAAACAAATAATCTTCTTGTGTTTTATGAGTCCACAAAAAATCTTCTAAATGGCTGCTGATCTCTCCACCCTGATCCCTTTTCCCCAGGAGGCAACAACAATTGATTACTATCTTGTCAACATTATTATTTTCAAGACAACCAAGATAACATACTGAAACTCCTTGCCCCTGCACTAAAGAAGGGACCCTGACTACCTGGTTTGGTTTTGGCAGTGGAAGAGCACACCCAAGATGCAACAGTATAACAAGAATTCCAATCTGGAGGTCATGTTTGAGAGATCATGACATTTCCCATCAATGTTCTTTCACCTGAAATGATTGAGGACAACAAGAAAACATGGGTGGATGTGCCTTGTAGTATTTTAGGAAAAACGATGTAGACAGTAGTACCCAACCATGACTGGCCAATTGATAGAGGTCATTTTTTTGTTTTAACCTAGGTAGTCTTTAACCATTTTGTGAACCTGTCAAATAATCAAAGGCGGATGAAGGACAGGCTGAACACACTATAGACAGATGGACCACATCAGCATAATACAGCCCAAACCCTGATGCTCATCACATTGTGCCTTAAGCGAGGGGGAAGCAAAATCGCTCCTGAAAACAATCTCATAAAAATTTGAGAGTTTCCATCGACGGATTCATTGCTTTGTGACTAGTTTTTGTTTTCTTTCCATCCTTCTCATCACAGCTCTTTCTGAAACCATGGCTTTGGGTACATTCCTCTTGGCTTCTCAGCCCCACTGATCCTATTATCCTGGTTTTTATTGCCAATGGCAAACTCTTTTGTTTCTGTTGCCCCACACAACCTTGACACCTGCATCTCTTGGCTAGTCCATTGCCAGGCGCAATCTTTACCCCACTGTCTCTCATCCATTACATTGCCAGGCGCAATCTCTACCCAACCACCCAGTCATTGTTTGCCAAGTGCAAATAACAATCCCTGACTGCTCAGCTTTACGTTGCAAGGCGCAGGCCCGACCATGGACAGCCACCAAACCTTGCCCAATGCAAGCCCCATTACCTTTCCTGGCGGAAGCTCGATTTCTCTCATATATCATAGCTTCAGCCAGTGCTCAGTACCTCCCCCTGACCTGTTTGCCTCTACTGGAAACATTCATTTTATTTGGCATCTCTTACCATCATTTGTCCCTTGCTGTCATGACATTATAGTTACCTTGGCTTCAACCCCAGTTCCGGGGCTACATTACCACCTCCAGGGACATCCACACGCTTCATGATACGAAGTTAACCAAGTTTGTGGGCACGTTCTTGGACAATGACCAAAGAAATCTGCTCTCCAGCGTTGAATTTGCGGGAATCATTTTAGTCACCACCCATCTTAGGATCCAACCCCTCCTACTGACCACCATCACCCCACCTCAGGACAAAGCCAGATCTGTCCTGGTCACAACATCCAACAACTCTTCAACACCCACGCTTGCACAGGCTTGGACCTCCATTTTGGGGAACCTCATTGTGGTCGTCTCGAACGCCATGGATTGCGGTAGCTTCCTTGCAGGGCAAAAATTCAAAGCTGCCAAGATTCCAGAGATTCAGGCCAACCTACCCACCAACAAGTCTGCTGACCCCACGTTCAAATTGGTTAAAATCCCAGCATACTTCCCAATTCCCTTTGGGTGCCATGTTGTATGCAACCCTATTGCAGATCAGTCCACAGCTGATCTTCTCAACTATCTCTCTGCATCCTCTAGTGACTTCTGGCTCATGCATATTCAAGCCTGGTCTGCGGATCAACAGCAACATATCCTAGCCTCTGAGGCCGCCAAGCCATTCCTTCCCATTCACCACAAGAACCAGTCATTGGCAGCTTCAGCCACCAGCCCACTTGTGGGGGTCTCAGAGGATGATGTGGAATCAATCATTCCAGCTGTCGACTCACTCCTCACAGCCTGCGCTATGGCCAGGACATGAAACATCTAGGGGCAGATCTCAATCAACCTCACACCCAACTTTTTGGAGACGATACCTCCACCATGACCAATGAGGTTGCGCCTGACAGAGCCACTCAGGACTCCTCCCTGGCCCCATCCGACAACCACAGGGCTAAGTTTTGCATTATTTATGCCGTCTATAACCCTGCCATGCTCACCAATTGACCACCAGTCCTCACTGACACAGCCATTGAACTCAGCACATTAGATAGTGCCTCCAGGAGGATCACTCTCCTCTCTCATGTAATTGCCACCCTCTTCAACCAAGTAGCCCAAGAAAGGGACTACATCTCTTGGGACATCTCCTTGCCCCATAACATGGCCCAGGTCTTCAAAAGCCAGCTTGCAGAAGGCCAGCTCAACTACCTCCACATAAAAAAATTTGTGCACGGCAGGAGGCGGGATGGCTTCAATGGCCTTTGCTCTCATCCCTCCCCTCTCACACATCTCTCATGAGACATCCCTTACCACAACCAGGGAAGCCAAACTTCTCCTGGGGGAATGTAAAGAAAATCTTACCAAGGTTGACACAACGGCGCAAATTAATACGGATATCCTACCCACAACAGGATGCACCATTGCATGATTCTGGTCCTCCTCTGCCAACTTTTTGCAGCGTTCCAAGCCATGGACAACTTGAACCACCCAACTCCTTTCTTGTACAAAGTCACGATCCAGCTTTGTGATGCAGTTGCCACCTCGACACTCATTGACAGGGTCCAGGAAGAGCCAGCAGAACATCTATCATTTGCAGTCATTGTGTCCCTTGACACCATCTTCATGAACATTGCTAAAGAGTCAATGGATCCAACAAAGATTAGCCTGGCTTGCTCAGATAAATGGATCACGTTCCCATCTTGCCGCTTCAAAACCGCCCAGACTGCCCTTACCCTTTGCCTCAACCAACTCGAAATGGTTGCAACAGGGGTTATGGTACTCCCCACAATGCCATTGTACAATAACTCCAACCTTAAATGTAAGCGCAATGATACATCCAATCAAGCAATGACCAAAAACATCAGTTCATGTACCCTGCAGATCTTCACAGAGGGGCACACACTTGGCCATACAACAATCACAACCACAGTACCACCGGCTGAGATTATTTCAACCGCAACCCCACTACACCATCCGGCTCAAGGCACCTAGGAACACTGCGCCGCCCCAATGACAAGCCACCTGGGAACATCATCTGGACCCTTTCCAGCGGAATTCCCATGCTATCCAACCAGCAAGGTCGGTTCTGTGGAGCCTTCCTCCAAAAAGGTGTTTCTTGCTGCCTCCACCCTTGCCTGGGTCTCCATATCTGTGTCAATAGCATGAGCACGCACGACAAAGAAATTTGGATACAGCACGTTCATTCCACTTCCTCTCTCTCCTAACATAGTTTCCACCATGGCAGCGCCAGTCAAGACCAAGCCTGGCAAGGATCCTACTAGCAAGTAATTGGATGAGTACTACAAATGAGTAATTTCCTATACTCCTCAGTGTCCCACCTATCTTTTTATCCTAATCCTATCTTTTCCCCCCACAGTCCTGCCAAATGGACAAACTACACCACACATCCTCAGTTTTACACAGTCACAATTGCCCATCCTGCTGGTACCCATCTCTTACACCCCTATTTGGAAAGAGAAATGGGTCACATTTGCCCACACCCTTTCACCACTTTTCATCTACACCAGAACTCACATTACGCCTCTCAACAGCAAAAGGAGTCACACCCCTATCAAGTTGGGCACCAGCAACCCATTCCCACTCCTCCAGGCCCACCTCTCCAAATCCAATCCAACTTCTTCCAACTACCTAACCTCATTTGAAGGTGAGTCTCCCCCCTGCAACCTGGTCGGCAGCGCACCACATTGGCACAATTTCATACCAACCGCATCAGAGCTCTATCGATTGGGCTTTGGCCCAGAGAACGTCAACCACTCCTTCACCCAAGACAGTTTCATCAACCAACCAGCCACAACCAACATCCTTGCAGCACACCCACTGCTACACCCTCTTCACAACGCAACTCAGCAACTTGCAGATTATGATTTCAGATGGATCAAAACCCCTGACCCCAATTGGGTGAGCCAGTCCAGCATTAACTAGAACAAGCACGATGCCTTCCTTGCCTGCCTCTTCCACTTCAAAATGGATGTAAG
>JALLPE010000860.1:0-14260 GCA_036940025.1 Conticribra weissflogii | reverse complement strand
CACAACAAGCATAGTCTGGTCTTGTTAATAGATATTCATTCATTGAGATTAATTTAATCTACATCAAATTGTTATGAGTACAATAACAGAGATATAATATTTTTGTAGAGCATGCTAATTCCATTTTCCAATTCTTCTGATGAAAGTAATGTTTCACAAATTTGCTCAAATCATAAACACTATTGCCCAATGATAATTTTAAATATGACTTCTAACTAATCATGAATAAAAATATCACTGTATATTTTTTGTTATTTATTTCTGAACGTCCCAATTTTTGTTTCAAAGTCACAATCATTGTGTAGAGCATCAATAGCAATAGAGATAATTATTTGTGCTTGTTGCTTGTGCAAAGGAGAAGTAAGTTACACCGTCATCAAGTTCATCAAGTTCATCAAGTTCATTAAGTTCATCAAGTTCATCAAGATCAAGTACATCAAGTCTTTATCCAGATGAAATCTTTTTCTCTTTTTATTTTGATCATTTTTGAATTACATCTAATATGTTTGTCCAAAAATATTGTGTTGTGTTGTTGTTTGGATGTATGGTATTGTACCAAATCAACATGACCCCCTACCTGTCTAGAGCTAAGAATGTCTGATTTCACTCAGTCCGGCTCATGTGAGCAAATTGTTTGCAAATCCTTCCACAAATAAAAAGATATGTACTATAACAAAAACTCAAATATATAGATGTATGTTTTGTAGTTTATGGTCAATTATTGAAGTGTGTACAAGCTTTCTTCTGTGTCTTAAAAAAGACAAATATGGATCAATTTCTACATAGTTGCCTAAAATAAGGTCCATTTCCCCTCAAACTTTGGAACTGTGTTGTTACAAGATATTGTTGAGGAGCCTGTGGGATTTGTAGGCAGACATAAGATAGATAACGTGGGCACTGAGTGAGTATGGCATACACAGAGGTCAGACCATGCTTGCATCGCAAGACACACAAGCCCACCTGTCTAGTGTGTCACATAGTGACTTAAGTTGAGTGGGATGCTGGATTCATGCCATCGACTAAGCTCATGAAATTCTGATCCCCTATTGCATTTAGTGTTTTTGCCTAAGGGCTCTAGTTAATTTTTGTTTTACCCACCAAGCACTGAGCTTCTTGGGGCAGTTCCAACCTCCTAACAGAGATCCAGTAACCGCTTACTTAAGGATGTAGTTGGCATACTAAAACACTAGCCTTACACTATATTCCAAATCTCACATATGGAAATCCCAACAGAGCATGAACCATGAGGTTGGATCAAGGCATGATGTAGGTTTTCCTACTCAGGAGGAAAAAGGGAATTAAATTCCCTTTTGAGTGATGCACATTTTATTGTCTACAAATCCAGGTAGAAGCTAAGATATGTTTTTTCTGTGATGACAATAAACAAAAATATTTCCCTCAGTCATCGATGTCATCACACCCCTTTGTAACATAAAAATTTCTCCTTCAAATCAAAATATGATTGTGCAACACAAAAACACAACAAACTATGGACTAATTTCCATTCCAGACCCCTTCCTCCTTTTCCTCATGGCCTTTTCGAGTGTAGAACATCCACAGGAATTTTTTATGATGTTTTTCCTCCTGTGGCAATAATGGCAGATTGCAACAGTATCTGCCCATACTTCAATGTCATTTTATGATTTTAATGAACCCATTTAAAAACTCAATCAACACAAAAATCAACCAGACATTTCACATGGCAGTGAGGGGGTAAGCAAAAAAATTAACATTAGATTTAAATTAGTTAATTAATTTATGTTATTGCAATGTCATCAAGTAAAAACTTGTTACATTGAGTTATATTTTGTTATTGTTGTCATATCTACTCTGCTCAGTCTTTTGCATCAAACCAAAACATGGTAGGCACTGTAAGGTGGGTTGGAATAGGATTGCATGATTGGTTTTGGTGATTTTTGATCATGATGGTGAAAATTGGAAATTCCAATATTTTCCTTGAAGAGATACTTATGTGCAGAGTATGAAATTCCCTTGTGGGTCTGGTAGAAAATTCACAGGATTTGTATTATTTCACATGTACCTATATTAAACTGGCACAGTACTTCCAGTAATTTGGAATAGATCATTGTATGTGCAATTCTTAAAAAGTTAACTAGGATGTCGTAGCAGGTGTACATCTCATCATACCTATCAGTATTGAAGTATAAAATGACAGATGCCAGATATAAAATGCCCATTTGATCCACTTTGAAATTAGAAAGGCGCTCTTTGAACCAGTTCCAACTATCCAAACTTCTTTACTTATAAAAGCTGTTAAACCCACAAATATTATTGAATGTGTGGAAGAATTTTTCTAGAGGCTTTTCAAGTGGCTTCCAGAATGGATGTGGTCAATATTTGACCAGTTGTAGATGTTCATATGGTTTGTGTGTGTCAGAAATCATTTGTCAAAGATTTCAATATGTTGTCATGCAAAAATATTCCATCATCTGTCAATGGTGTACATCATTGGCATCACATGCAGATACTATAATACATAAGATGTATTTTTAAAAATTGGGGTATAATGATAAAAGTACTGCACTTCATTTTAGGATGAGTACAAGCGTATCTCTGAAAAAATTGATTGGATTGCAACCTATCTGATAATCATCCAACTAAAAAACAATGTGATATCCATCAAATAGTATTCCAAGAGCTCTTGAAGTAAGAGAAATACCAGGTACTGGGAAAATTACAAACCACATTACACAAACATACTATATATCATCAGTTACAGCTCTTGAATAACTCTTATCAAACAACTTTTGCCTGCTTACAAGTCAAGCAATAGATGATTCCACATCAAAGGTTCATTTTTTGGTTCATTTTAGACCACATGGTTCATCATAATTAGATATTTATAACACTATGATGTGAATGATGGAGTGTTACTGATCTCCTTACAGAGGCAAATTTGACAATGGAGTAACTTTTTCAATCTTGGATCAAATTTCATTATTGTCTGTCACTTATTGAACTTGAAAAATTATGCATCTGTTCTAATAGCCAATGATTTTCATAATATGCTTCCAACATGAATACATGATCCTATGCACACAAAGAAATAAAAGCAAAGATTCTTTTTTGCAGTTTGGTTTTATCTGCAAGGGACAAGTAAAGAAACTATTTTAATTTAATTTCATCCAACTTGAAATACCAGCCTAATGACTTATATTTGATTTTTGATTTTTGATTTTTAGTGCTTCAAACTCCCCACAATAGTCAACAGACAAGTGACATGAATTATATGTTTCTTCTTTTTGTACAGAACATCATTGTCTCTGTTTTAAATTGAAGAACAAAATTCTCATTCACTGAAGATGTTTAGTCATCATTCATTACAAACAGGAACATAAACAACTTCAAACATTTAAAAATAAACAAATATTACAGATGATTCTAGTCTTGATTATTACTGTTGTATCATTTGTTTTTGATTATTTGTCAAAAAATGGTCTTAAGATATTCATCTATATTTCATATTGATTATTTGGTCATCAGCTGGCATGAATGTAGATTCAGATGGATTCAGACCAGTTGGAATACGGCACTCATTGGCATATGCCCATTTCTTCTTCATGACAGGAGCCAACATCTGAGAACACTGTAGTTCAAGCATACTTGATCATAACAATGTTTGGAGAAAAACAACCCAAAATCATGCTGAGCCAGGTACTACTGCACATTCTAGTGGTTATGATTTGCTGCTACAGTCTTTGGGTTGCCATGACTCAACTGATGCAGACTATTTACACTACAGAAGTATCCATCTGGCTTTCATTGGGCTATGCTTTTTGTGTCTACATCTACTATGGAGATCCTGTGTATACCCTATGGGAAATATGATGCACTGAATCAGCCGCCAATTTCAGTAAAAATATACTGGTTTGTACAGTTTACCTCTGAGAGTGTACCAGTCCTACAGCAGAATTATCATAATAATTTGAAGGAACAAAAGGGGAGCCCTCTGATAGCACCAAGGGGCCTATTTGCATTTAATACAAACTCTTGTTATAATTCTTCTTTTATCATAAACCTACTTGTTTATGGATGAATACTGTCTCGAGACTCCTAGCCTACAGCAGGCACTTTGAGTCTATTTTGAATAAGAGAAAAAAGTACAATCACAAAAGATAACACAATCAGAAGTAACTTTTTTACTCTAATGTTCTTTTGATGTAGTGCTCTTATTTACATAATTATTTGTTGTTTTTTCATTTTTATTTTACGTAATTTCTTTTCCAATATCACTCATATATTTCTAGTTAAAAATTCTGTTTTCTTTTTTTGGTTTGGTGATTTGGTTCACTCTTTCATGTGGTTGTTTTTGATTGGTTACATTCGACATTTCTTCCAGGAACTGAATCCACAAGAGTTAATTCCCAGGAGAAGAGTACTCCCTTTTACTCCTTCTTTTCTAGTGGATATACAAAATCCACAGAGACATCCAAAAGTTGAAGTAGCAACATCCTAAGTCATTTTTATTTTTCCAGTGCCTGAGGATGAGATTTTCTAAGATACTGACCAATACATTATGGATGGCAAATTAGAGATGCTCCTCCATTATTTTTCAAAATACCATATCAAGCTATTTCCTGGTTGTTTTCAATATTCAAGAAGAACTGGTTATCTTGCATTAATTACCACTCAAATATTCAATAATTCATTCATTTTATAGGAAATTTGCATATCCTGATATCCTTAGTTGGAAATGGTATTTTCCATGTTATCAACATATTGATGACAGGCCCAAATGTTGTAAAATTCCAAAAAGAACTTGTATGTAGTCAACACCAAGTCTTCATTACATCCAAGTCACATGTTGGAGGCTTGTTGTGTTGACTTATTGCGAATGAAACATCAACCCAAATATAAAAGCATATCTGCCAACGATGTTTTTGGAACCATCAAAAAATCAAAATAAATTCCATTGCAAATGTGAAGGTTGCAACAGAAAAGATTTACATTTGCAAATTGCAAATTAATTACTAATTCAAACATCAACAAATTAATTCTAACACCAAAATTTTTTAATGCAAAAAGAATTGTGTTACATTCCTTCATCTTTTGCCCTTGATCCCCTCTGTTTATGTAAAATATTCATTTTGGTTTAATTTTGATTTTTCAAATGATTTTGTTTTGTAAAAAATTGGTAGCTTGTAATACCACCCCACGTACAGGTGAGTACATTTTTTTGAAATAATGACCAACAATGTTCTCTGCATTACACACTCATCTATTAGAAAGTGGAACAGAGGGTATATTTCTATATTATTCCATGGCATACCATAGGACTAAAATTGCACATGATTCAATGTTGCATGACTGATATTGTATACATGGCAAGGAATGATCACATTGAGTATATGACTGGAAATTCATCATTAAGGAAAGTAGATTTCAATTCACATAATTTCCAAAGTCAGTAAAGCAAAACTACACAAGTATGAAATTAAAAATTACAATTCACTGTTTTGAGATAACCAAGCTTTTTGAACATGCTTCAAAGCATCAGGCCTGAAAACTCTACTCTCAAGACAAATTAGGAATTAGGAGTGTGAGAGAAGGGAAACTATCCTTTTTGCATCAGAAAACAGCAGTATATCAAGTAATAGAAGTAAAAGAGAGAAAAAATTGGAGAGTGCTAGTTGGGATTTAAGTAGTCATGATTACTGAAGAAAAAGGGTATAAGAATTATGATTTCAGTGGCAAGCAAGTGGATTGGGGTGGATGGTGTGAGAGATTCCTAGCACAAATGAAATGCGGAGGGTAAAGAGGTCTACATTAGAAAAAGACAAGGTATCTACACAAGAACGATCTAAAAATGACAGTGACAAAAGCTGCCAAAGCTGGGAGAGCTTAATAAATAAGCATAAGAAGATATTGTATTGTCTTTACATCACACATCAAGTTCAGGCCAATTGCCCTTCAGCTCAATTAAGAATTTCAAGAGCAATCATTTTCCCAAAAGAAAAAGCAGACTGGCTTGGGAATGCCTAATGAAGAAGTACAAATTGCACACTGTGCCAAAACTGTTCAAGCTGAAGGAAGAGTGCACCAATCAACTAGGAGATTTTAGCCAATTTCCTGGTGAGTGGATGACTGAGTTGGAGTCCCTGCAAGTTCACATAGAATGTGGACAATATTGATATTTGAGCAAAGATGCCCAATCAAAATATGGTGATTTGCATCATGATCAGTCTACCTGAGCAGTATTATCCCATTGTATGTAATTTGGAAATGAGGCAGAAAAAGAAAGATAACAATAGAGATAAGTTAACTTTGGATGACCTGCATGAATGATTGAGCAACTGCTTTGTGTGTACCATTGATGAAGAAGAGCACAAGAGGGAAGAGACAATCCACTCAATTGAAATTTCCACAAACAGTTCATGGGTGACTGTTGTTACTTTGGGAAGTATATGCACCAAGCAGTGGAATGCAAGCTATGCTTATGAGATTAAGCAAGGAGAGTTACAAGACATAACAAAAATTTAAGAACAAGTACTGGTCAACATCAAGGCAATAAAAATAATCAGAAATTTCATAGAGAAGTGCTTTAATTGTGACAAAATTGGACACATGGAGTGCAGAAGTGAGAAGGTCAATAAGTCAAGAGAAAGAGAATTAGAGAGTGATGAGGATGATTTTGGGCTTATATTATACAACACATCAGACAACTCCAAGATATGTCAGAAGAGAGTCAAATTCAAAGAGGAACCAGATATTATTGCCAATGTGGAACAACCATGCACTATTGATGGATGTCAGTACCACACTTCCAACAAGAATTCACAAATTGGGACACTGGTAAATCCTGTTTTATCACCTACAATGACACCAATATGTATGATGTGAAGAAGATTGATGAATACATCATTGGTATCTCACAATTACCAAGATGGGAAAAATCATGGTGCTTGTTAAGCAAGTTGACAGTATCTAATTAATTGTGGAAATGTACCTAGTGAAGCACTTTCCCAGAGTACAGAGAATCAGCATTCTATCACAATCACAGCATCTTGATCAGCTAGGAGTAAAATGCATTCTGATGATGCAAATAATTTACAACTCATGCAACCAAATGGGAGCAAAGTGATATTTGACCAACACATTTAGGCACAAAATGGAAGGTTCGCTGGAGTTGAATTTGTACCTGTAAAGTGTGAAATACAAGTGAATCAATGAGGAGGAACCTGTGACAAATAAAAAACGAGCATTGACAAGTACAACATATAAATGCATCAAGAATTTTAGAAAACAATATTGGTATTTGTTAATTTGTTTGAAGTCTTAAGTCAGGTCATGTCTTTACCTATGAAAAATATGTAGAGATTGTTCTGGCTTTCTTTGAAATTGATTTTGACTGATCTTTTTCATAGGATGATTATTGATGACAGTAACAATAATCTAAGAAGACACACAATAATGGGTTTGGATGACTCATTTTTTAAGTTCCACTCATTTAAATTGGTTGAAGTATTCTTTTGCAGAGAGGTTGGTTGACGAATGTTGTTCATCTTCTTGCTGTAATTGTTGCCAGTAAAGGACTTCTGAAAGCAGGTGGTAGGTGTTTGCTGCCTTTGATGAAATGTAAACTTTGTCAATATATGCCTACTAGCATCAGTGGTGGTTGGACAACTGAAATTTTAGGTCCAAAGAAGAAGCACTTCACTTTTAATTGAATTTGCTCTAATCCAGTTGATGTGCATTGAAAGATACACCACATATCTAAGTCAAAAACTTAAGATAAACTTTTTCTAGACTGAATGCTCTTCTTGTGAATTGTTCTGAAATATCATCTCAATACAATCCTCAATATGAAGTCTGGCACAACTTTTTTCACTAATCCTGTCCACTCTTGAATGAAAGTTGTTTGTTAGGAGGAATCACATCTAACAACTCAGTTACACCCAATCACCACTTCTCATGATATTTTTCTTAAAAGTGGCTGCATTTCAGTTACAAAATCATAAATAATCATAGTTGTGTTGCCTTAAGGAGAACCACAGGTACATCCTCATCCAGAACAATTTTTGTTACCAACCTTCAGATGATGAAAGTCTATTGATGGGGTCATCAGCCTTGTAATTGGACACCTTGCATTAAAATCATGAAGGATCCCATTGAGATCATTGTGATTCACTGTCAAATAGATTCCATTGTGAACATGCAATATAGACTTGTTTTGATATGAGTTGGAATCAACAACAGGCAACAGCTGGTCACAGATCTTCTTCTCTTTTTTCTTCAAAACTTGAAAGTCAGTGTTAGTTTCAATGGAGAGCAACAGATGGTCACAATGCTTACCCTCATCCAGTGCATCTCAAGCATAGTTTTCCCTGTTCTTATTACCAAGGATGTCCTTGTCTTCAAGTAGAGAACATAAGGAATATTCATGGCAAGATATAATTCTCAGATTTTAGAAAAAGTTGTTTATCTTATGTAGAGTCTAAAACATTCTAAACAAGCTATCTATGATGGATGAAATGTTACGTTGATTACTTTGATAAAAGATGGCATTTGGCAAACTTATCCTTATTTGATTCAGTTGGTGTTAGGTTTGATGATTATATGACATTAAAGTTTGATGTCAATTAAATGAATACTAATGTTGTGATTTTGGTGGATTTGTAGATATCAGCATTTCTTGCTGACTGTGACAACCAATTTTTTAATGATGGCAACAGGAATGATGATGTATCATTGCATATTTGATGAGTTCAGCAATGTTGCAGAAGAAGGAAGTTTTTGCATTGATATTTCAATTGATAAATTTTATTTTTTGAAAACTGCAAGTAATGGAAAGTAACAGAAATTTTTTAAAGTGATAAGAGCAAATACATAACTTTAATGTCTGGTGCTTTGGAGTGGGGTACTTCTAAAGAATTCTCCAGGCTTTGAGTGTAGCCCAACACCCTGTCCTTTGCCAAAACAGGACAATGAATAATTCCCCTCTATTGGCCCATTATTTGGATAGATGTCATCATGTAGAGTCTACACCACTCACCACTCTCCCTCCATTCTTTGCTCGCAAGAAAAATTAAAGCCAAATGATCATAGTATTTACCTGAAAAAATGGAATAATAATAATTATTATCATAAAATATAAATTTTAGTTTGTCCTTGCCAACATCATCTAGTGGGAAACAACAACAATGTTGCAAAACAATTTTGCTGCAAACCAAATCATGTGGGCAACAAAATAACATTTTTGACAATATTGCAATCATGGTTGCAAAACAAGATCCAATAGGCATTAACAATGATGTCAATGATAATTCCACAAGAATTTTTACCAACCTCTTGCAGGCAACAACAATGGCATTGTCAACAGCACTACAGGCATTTGTTGCAAACAACAGCAAGTGGCCAAGATTGATGATGTCACTGACCCCATCAAGCTGAGCAAGCAAATGGTATCCTCCCTGACCAGCCACTCCATGTGAACCATTGCAAAAGGGTTCGGCAGCCTCATTAGTTTTTCTACCCATGTATTGCTGTCAAGTAACCATTCCACCAACAGCACCAGCATCTCCTTGCTTGTCTCATTTACACATGTGTAATATATTTGGGTCCAACCAAAGCTGTCAGGTATTGCATACATATCCAGGGGTGAAGCAAGCTGTTGTCAAAGTCCTTTCATTGCATGACAGCAGTGCAGGCATTGATGGCAGCATCATGACTGAGCCTTTGTCAGACAATTCGTAGGAGGAACGGTTGAGGGCGGAGGTCGCCTTGCAGTGTGCTTAGAGGTTAGAGAAGCCCATAGCAGTGATGAAACTTTTTCCTCAATTGGCTTTTTTGCTGCCCAATGTGGAGGAACTGGCAGTTGTGAAGTGGGCAACAAAAAGTTACAAGGGGAATATGGCTAATGGGTCTGACAATTAGCAACTGCAGAGAAGGATGGATGCCAATGCTGCCACCAATATACAACACAAAAACTTATACAACAAAAATAAAGTTAAAACCAAATCAAGATGACAGGTGCCAATGGGCTCATAAATTAATGGGCCATATGTAACCACAATGAAATGTGTCTCAACTAAGTCTTTAAGACTGTTCTTTAAGACTAGTTTGAGACTTTTCCCTTTTATTTGAGACACATCTGAGCCACTGTAAACCAAGTGATTATTTTAGACACATTTGATTTTTTGTATTTTTGGTCAATGTGTCAAGATATTTTTTTTAACTTTTTGCTTAGCTTAGTCCTTTGGAATTATATAGTCTCAGGAATTAATGTTATTTATGATTTTTAATTTTTGTGTATCAGTATATTCTTAAATTTGTCCATAATCTTTGAGTGAATACAACAAGCAAGGATCATCTAGATTTAGAAAATATTGAAAGTCAGAAGTTATGTATTGAAAAGTAAAAATACCCAAATCCAGTTGTTTAGTGTACCAGGAATAAAATATTTCTACACTGAATAATAATGTTTGCCCTTTGTATTGTTGGTAAGTCCTCTTGTTATTTTATTTAGTGAATCTTTTATTAAGTTGTTTGCATTGACTGTTTTGCTGGCATATTGTTGTGTAAATTTTAGTTGAAAACTTCAGGTATTAGTGTGTTGGATGAAGGACAAACACAAAACAACATATCCAACATGTCAGTGATATGTTGGAAGTATGTGCAAAAAACCTCAGGGAAAAAATGTACTTTGTATTTTGTGTGTATACCATGCTCCTCTTGACCAAAGGAGCTCAAAAAAGTCTATTTTTATTGTCACTTCCCTTGTACATACTACATGCCACCTTCTAGATCACATTACTCAATCCTATACCCATGAAATCTGTTTGAAATTTTAGTTTTTTAGTGGAATATACCAAAATTTACCAACATTTTTAACAGTTTGCTGACATATCATCAATTGTTCCTACTAAGGTATCAATGGAGGAGGAAAGAGAGGAAAGAAAATGGAACATATCTCCTTATGACTTTGTCCAAGAGAGAAGCCAAAAGCAATCCAGCAATGCCCAATGACCACATAGTCTCCCAATTCTACTACCCCACAACCACTGCACCCCTTTCTCCTCCCTCTCCCACCTCTCTGCCTTCTATGTCACAACCTTTATTGCCACAAACCCTTCCACATATATATTTTCACCTCCCCTTCTGCCATCTCCCATGGAGCAATTTCGAATGGACTGGATAGTTTGTGCATCTCAAGAATATTTTAATGAACATATTGCCTTTTACACATTTTTGCAGTAATTTCTGGTGTGGTGCTCCATTGTACCATGCCAATGTTCAGTCAGTACCCGAATTGTGCAAAAGATGTCACACAATGCCAACAAAAGAGCTTTTAGGATTATTCAAAAACAGAAATTGAACATTTTAATCAACTTTTTCTTGATCTCGATGGTGATTTTGAGAGGGATGTTGTCCTATGGGGACCATTTTGTACCCCTGCTCTAATGGTTTTAAAATCATACCTGCAAAAACAATACATGGGATTGCATATCATATGAAATCAACCCAAATGCAATTTTCAAACTCATGTTTATAATCCCCCACTTTATTAATCAATATTTTGTATCTATGGTAAAATTATTCCTTGATCTTATCAGAACCTGTTTCCAACCCACAATTGTGAATTTCCATGAAATTACCACACCACCACAACCAAAGCAACTATTATTGCAATAGCACTTGTACCTTGAATCCAAGCACATGATCCGTTATACAAAGGGAGACCTTGTGTGCCTTGGTTAGAATCCATGGTACGGCAAAAATTGATTTGTTAAAACTGGTTAAACATGATAATTGTTTTGCAAATTTAGATTTGCTAGTTTGAACATTTCATTGTACATCTCATGATAAAATATTTTTGGATGGTTGTAATGTTGGGTTTTAGGGATCAGGTGAAGAAAGTATTCTATCTGCATGAGCATATTTCTTTTCACTATATCAAGGGATGAAAATACCAATACTCCTTGCCTCTCTCTGCCTTTACCAATGGTGAGATCTTACTAATTTGCAAGATTTCTGGTTTATTGTGGTATGTTGATAAACATGACTTCAAGTGAACAGAATTAACAGTTGATTATTTGATCATGGTGACAGCAATTCCATAAACCCATTGTATTATTTAGCATCTTATTTTGTGGTATAGTTTGTGCTTTTGTGCTTTTTTGGGGTAGAATTTCAGGGGAATGATTTCAGGAGCAAGATCACAATAATTTTATTTCTGGTCTTGGAACAGATATGATATCATACCTCAATAGGTTATGATCACTATAAAAGTACAAAAATTACATACTTATGGATGATTTTACAAAGGCCCTAATGTTTTGGTGACAAAAATGACAAATATGTTTTCTTAGCTTTAAGCTCAAAAAGAGAATCACTTTTGCACACTACATTAACAATAAATCTCATCTTTTCAAAAAAGCAAGATCACCATGGCATCTGCTATTTTTGACATCTGAGTCATGTTATTTTTCTAACATGGTTGTTTTCAACAAATTTTTAGTATCTTATGAAAAAACAAAATGATGAGACTTAAAACCCAACTGGTTCATTGATTGCTTGTTTTCAAATCTATTCTACCTAAATTACCTATACTTATAAATTAAGTTAATGATGAAAATGGTTCAAGTCAACCCAACAAATAAATAATAGGAAGAAGAAATATGCACTTCTGGCAGATTATGTAAAGCAACATCCAAACTCTTCTTAGCCCCAAAAATTGCTGCCCAACAGCCAACATTCATATCCAATAGGTGCAATAGTGGTTGGTTCACTCACTTCTCACAGACAAAGTTTTGCTCAACAAATTTGCCACTAAAATAGTATCTATAAAATGGATAAATAGGGCATCAAATACAGTAAAATATTTCCTAAAGGAGCAAAACATAGGCCAAGAGGAGGAACTGGAATAGGCTGTATTAAAGGTGCAAACCAGTGTTCTAGTCAGCAACCAAATTCCTCAAAGCTTGCAAGTGCAGAAAATATCACACTACCACTAAGACTTTCCTTCTAGCAGGCACATACTAGTTGTATATATGCCTCTAAAGTAAAGGGGAGATGGTTTTTGATGCAGGAGAATTCTCATCCTTGGCATAGGCTGTGGACCAAAAAGGATCGAACAGATCTAGTTTCATTAAGGATATCCACATATCCACTTCTGTCATTGAATTGGGCCAATTCCATTGACATATGTTAGCATTGAAGGTCACTTACTGGTAGCATGATTCTGCTCAGTTTCTTCATCAAAATCAACATTGCACTCAAAATTGTTTCTGAAAACAACCACAGAAAATAATATAAATATGTTATGATTCGTGATTGTATAATAAAATGAAAACACTCAGCTTGACTATGAAATTATTCACAAAAACTGCATCCACTGAATCAATTTTGTTGTACTACATTGAAGTCAATTAGATTTCTTCTATTTTTACATTATTTACTAATAGAAAATGACTTAGAACAATTTATTACAACAGTTTTTGCAATCATGAGTGAAATAAGCAGAACTCTTACAATTTGGCAGGTTATTCCTCCACACTGTCATAACAAATAGAAATTCACTTAAAAATGAATATCTTAGATTGCCTTAGACTATTTAGGATCTTATGTTGAATAAACTCAAAATCAAGGACCACAGGGATGGCTGGAAGATAGTACAGGGTTGAATTTTTTATCTACTAGTCTCATATATGAATTCAGGGAGAATGGTACCTAATCATCTGAGACTTGTTTTCACACAAGAAGTAGGGGTAAGGATGTTTTCATAATGAGGTATTACAAAAGAGATTACATATGAGATGTTTTTTCTTGTTTCCTTTTTTGTCTTCATGTACAGACCTTGTAATGATTCTGAAATATTTTTACTCAAAACATTGGTACATAGCATGAATGTATTCAATTCTATAGGAAAACATCCAAGGGAAAAATCACCACCATGAACGGTATTTAGAACAGCACTTTGCCACCTCTCTTGACAAGCTTTTACGCCAAAATCCTCCATTACATCCCCCTTTAGTTCCTGCAGTTCAAATTATGACATGTCATCAAAGGATCAACAAGCAAAACCCCTCTTAAGGAAACTTTTTCAATTCCAATAAATGACATCAGAACTGGGTTTCAACTAGACCTTACACATTGCTCACTGTTTTAACAATTTTAATGACACCAATTCCATTAATGATGTACAAAGGGGAATGATACAAGATGAGCAACTGGCTTCAATGAAAACACAGTTACTATTGTGCCCAGAACAGCATAAATTATATCACATGACAATACACCA
>JALLPE010000859.1:0-14258 GCA_036940025.1 Conticribra weissflogii | reverse complement strand
CGCCCAGTTTGGGAAACGAGAAAAATTTATGCATTTATGCACCTAATTTGAATTTTGGTAACCGCCCATTCAGACACTAGATTAGGGATTTCTACAATAGATTTTTTTACTCCGTATATTCATCTGAAAACACGATTCCTGGATATTTGAACCCACTAATTCCCAGAGTTAAGGCGATGATAACATGTATAAGAGGAGGACGAGTTTTTGTTTTATATTGAAAACTCGTTCTCTCGTAAGACAATGGATTAGCGATGATTTATAAGGAATTCCTATGTTTTGATATACCGAAAAAAACGCTAATGCATTGTCTTCTAGAGGACGAGTTTTGCTATTAAGAGTTAAGACGGCCCTTTTAGCCCCGTACAGTAGGATATTTTAGTCGACGTAAAAGTGGGAAAACTTTCTTTATGAAATTTCTGACGTCATGAGAGAAGGTTGTGCGATATTTGCACTTTTCGAAATAATAATTAGAAACTTTTTTCACAATATTATATTGTAGATGATAATATTAAAATATATATAATAGGTAGGTAGGGTTAGCTTTAGGGTATTGTTGATGCCGGCACAAAGGGGCGATAACTTCAAAATGTCCTTCGAAAAAACAAAATAAAATATCCTCTGTTGTTGTGAAGATGACACAAAGTGACACGAACTGATGACAAAGTGACATTTTCTCAATATTAGAATTTTAGAAGAAGTTCGATTTACCTGTAAATACAATCATATATTGGATTAATTTCTTTATCGAAAGTCATACTCCTTGTTCCTATGTGCTTTTGAATAAAACAATCTTATGATCGGAATGAAATCTTTAAAATGATAAAAGATCATAAAGGTTTCGAATATTTGAATTCCCTTGGATCGAATACTAACAGAAGGAAAAAAACAAATGGCGAAGGTGATTGGCGACACAATCAATCACGCCCCCATACACAGTAATTCGATATCATATCATCGTAGGACATTATCTTCCTGTTCCACCCGCTTAGCTCTCGCTCACATCATGACCTCTCTGTTGTCCTCGTCAATCGCCGGAGCTCCCAACTCAACCGAACCGCCACATGCACTATTGGACGTACTTGTAGTCATTACTCTTCTTTGAATTTGCTTCATTCGTGTTCTTCGCGACACCCACTTGCCTTGAATCAAAAGGTACAGAACCTATCTACTGCAGACATGAATCATTTCAAAACATAGTTGTTCTTCGCAGCATCATGACCAACATAGTCGAAATAGAGCCCGTTCTGCTCCGGATGCGGCGACACGACCCCGAGCTCATCGTGCTCCGTCTGTACACTGACCCCGGAGGCAGTCGGCTTCACTGGAAGAACGTGTGCAGCCAACACCATCGTGGTGCTTTCACACCGCGTCTCGGTCACAATTCCTCTTCTTGGGGAGACGTTGGGAGGGAAATCGGGAAGAACAGACATCTGCAGAAAATGGTAGTCGGCGGCCTGCGCGTCGTCAATGCCATTTCGTCTGCGAGAGAGCACGAGCAACTAGAATTGTTTTGCAAAGGCATCAACACCAATCGATCCATATCAGATTTCACCATTTTGAACTGTCATTTTATAAATGAGGGTAGCATGCTGCAAGTCTTGGAGCCTTTCTTCGAAGAGAACCATCAATTATCCTCTCTCGGAATCAGAAGATGCAATCTTGGATCTGCAGGGATTTGCTCCCTCTCTTCTTCATTGATTCACGCTCGTTTCATCAAGAAGTTAGATTTGAGTAACAATAATATTGACGGGGATTCTGTCCAAGAACTTGTCAAGGCGCTGTATTTGAGCCGCGATCTCGAAGAATTGAATTTGGCAGGAAATTCAATTGGGGCAGATAGCAATTCAGGATGTTTGGCGTTGGCTGCCCTATTGCAAAAAGAGCAATGCAGTTTGAAAAGATTGAATCTGCGACGGAATGATATCAACGACTCGGGAGTCATCAAGCTGGCCGAATCCATCAAACAAAATAGGTCGTTGACTCATTTGGGTCTTGGCGGAAATACTGCAATTACAGATGCAGGATGGAACGCCCTTTCGAAAGTCGTTTGCGACCCTTCAACTATTTCCACCACATACTTTTGCAATCATACCTTGTCCGTAGTAACCTGCGGCCTTCTATATTATCCACTACCAAGAACTTCTTTGGAATTGAACAAATTCCCATACAAAGTCCAAGTTGCGCGGCAAAAGGTATTCCATTACCATTTTCAACGAGAAAATTTTCACATGGATCCATTCATGGATATGGAAGTCAGCCAATTAATTCATGTTTTGAAATTCATTGACATGGCTCATGCAGAATTATCGGATTATCGGATGAGGAATGAGCATGCAAGGTATTCGATTCTATTCTTGTTGCTGAAGAATATTCCGCAGATATTTGGTGTCAATGGGAATAAAACACTCCCTAGGTTACGCTGAAATGTCATTGTTTGTATTATCATGACTGAACTCATCTTACAACTATCATCATTTATTGCTTGATCCAATTGGCGTGCACGCATCGGATTTTTTAAAGATTTTACATCATTATTCGTTGTTATAATATCATGGTTTTATCTCTCTGCTTGACTAATGTACAAGGCAGATACTGCTTAACACGCAGCAGTTCACAGCACAAACTCCCTAATCCCAACCGAAAGGAAATATAAAATTCAACATTATTCCATTGCTTCAAGGTAGTCATCACCACTTTTGTGCTGTGCTGAACCACCACGGAAGAAATCTGTAAATTCATGCAATTTTCATCAACTTTCTTCATAATGAAAAAATTGGTCTTGCCTACCAAACGTCATTAGCATCAGATGACCTGTCATATAGCATGTTGAGTTGAATGGGATACAGAAAAAGTCAAACGAAAAATCACTCAAAAATTATTGGGTTACAATACCTGCCTACAATTCTGGCTATTTTTTTCCTGTTTTTTGTTTACCCACCAGCCTCCCTGGGAGCACAAAATCTGGGGAAGGTCACACAAATCTTATTAGATTATGTAACCTTTTTCTTAAGGACTTAGTAGCCACAGCCACTACTAGCAATATCACACAAAATCATGTAAGACACTGGCCATGAAAGAGATCAAGGCATGAGCTTTTCCAATCAATGAGGAAAATAATATAGTAGATGTGTAAAGCCTAAAATAATCAAACCTGCACAATAGTTCATAATATTACAATATCATTATCAATCAATAGTCTTGTCTCACTCTTGTATCTTTTTGCTGAAACCAGCACTTAGGCTATAGTAAATCTGATGAACTCCCTAAAAAGTGATTTATTTTCAATGAGGTGATGTTCTGAGGCAGTGGGTTGTGATGGAAGGTATTATACCACAGATATCTCTCAGATAACAAACCAACAGTGGAATATATGTCATTTACTTTAAAATATAGGTGATAACTACTGGTTTCTCAGACGATTCAAAGTTAGATCCTAGTTCAGCCTCTTCCAACCAAGGATGAGACTACATCATCATGACTTTTGGTGTCAGGAACTTTTGTTTGACATCAAGGAGTACTACAAATTAACTCAAGATTCTCTAAACCAACAAATCCTTTTAATTTCAAACTCTATTAATCTTTTATTTGGTTTCCATTTTGATTTAAGTAGATTCTACTGTTGCATCCCCATATTTATTCATCATTACAAATCCAAGATTCAATTTGTCTTTTGGATTATGCTAATATGATTAATATTTGGTGTACAATATGTTCACTATATACAAGATCTGGAAATTGCTTCGATTTTTTGGGGTGCATAGGTTCAAACAACAAACATCACATCAAAATTTGTTCCTCGCCCAAACATCATGACCAGTGGCTATCAGTAAGAGCAAATGGCCTGTTTTGATGAAAAATAAAACATATGCTGACATGAACAATCATTTGTTCTTAAATCTCCCTCCGTTGCAACATTTCAACACCTGGTTTAAATGTGGCTTGTTACATCATTCAGTACAAGCAATGACTTAGTTGATCACATCTTAGATTCATAGTTCTTAAAAGGCAACAAAAAATTAAAATACTAACCTCTTCTTTCAAACAGGATGATTCAATTAATCTCCACTAGGAAATCCTTATAATTCTCCATATCCATATAAAACATATCAATGTCATGAACATTTCTAGCAAATACTATCTAATCCTTAAGGATTGGCATTTCTTTGTAATTTTTCCACCTAATCATTGTGCTTCTATCTTTTCCCTTAGTTATCACAATTTTTACTAGGATAAACAAACAAACATTAGAGACCAGATTACATGTGAAAAAGAATTTCAAAATTTCATCTCAAAGATATGTCATGAGAAAATTTCATTTTTGGCAAAATCTTTGAGTAGCAAATTGGTTCCCACAAGAAATATATTTTACATTCATTTAAACTATGTACAACAAAAAACCAAATATTGAAACTTCTTCTGTCTTTTTCTATATGACAAAATAAATCTTAACAAAAATGACAACTCTTCCTTTTTCACATTTTTCTGTCCTGGTATGTGAAAGACCTATCAAGAATACCCATTTTTTGATATTATACTATCAAACCAAATTTATATCCAAAAGAGTCAGAGAAATCTATACCCCTTAACAAACTTGCATCACAATTACCCACTGTTATCTTGTTTCAAATCCAAGGAATTTTGATTTTGCTGATGATAGATATTATATGTTATGTTAATTAATTGGCAAAGTTGAAAAGCCTGTAGTCTTTATATTCATTTCAATGAACACACCTTCAAAACACTTCCTCCAATAAATCAGAAACATATAGCACCAGTTTAATCAGGTTGACAAATTGGTTTGATTACAAAGATTGAATTTATTTTTGATCATTGAAGGTTACCTCCAGAACAATGAATGAATTCAGAATGCATCATCAGCCACTGCATGACATTTGACGATGTCATCTCTTTTATCGCACCCTATGAAAATTAGTCCTAGATATAGTACAGAATAAATTCAGATGCACTGCATCTATCAACATTTCATCATGCTTTGTGTTTCTCTCTAAGAAATTGCCCCAAACTGCTCTTTTTGTCCATTTCTTCCTTTCAATGCAGGATTCCATGCAATTGGCCAAGTTTATAAATGAAATGTTTTCTAATCAAATTACATTGCGTTGCATTTTGGGCTCTTGATCTATTGACAGACTTTAGAATCAAGGAAGAAGTACCTCAAATCAAGCACTTGTGAATCGCTCATTTAGACTGACTATGGGGGTCCTCATATTTTAAAATTCTTGTAAAGATTTTTGAGAGCAAAGCTTTGACCCACATGAAAAGCAAGAATGTCTATGTAATCACCAACCTGTTGTATGCCAAAGTGGTTTTTCTGGATGAAATTGGTGATTTGAATGATGCAAATGTTCTCCATGGCATCACCAATGCACTAATGAAGAATTCCAGACAGTCTTTCAGCACCATCTTACTCATAAGAGATATGATAATATCTCCTTGTATGCCCATTGTAATCTCATTATGTGGTCTTTTTTTCTAAAAACCGAATTACCTTGAAAATCATGTTTATTCTTTTACATGCTAGTGATCTTTACAATAATGTTGTAATTTCCAAGATATGGGTTGTTCATTATCTAGTCACTGCATGCTTCAAGTTGGTTGTAATCGTGGACTCAATCATGACTAAAAGCATTGTGATGAACAAAGTATTGCCTCAATCAAGAATAAATTTGAACAAGAATGGAATCATTTGTCAGAATGCTGGTTCCAGTTGTAGTTGACACAGTCTGAATGATCAAACAACCAAAACACTGTATTATCTTAACAGCAGATTGAGCCCTATTGATTAACAATACATCACCACTCAATTCTGGTTAATTACCAGTTATCATATTCACATGAAAATGAATTATCTTTGAGTACTTTTGGTTTTCACTAAAATTGTTGTTGTCGCCCATGTAACATCATCAAATATTTCACTACAATGTTGTGCTATAAGATGATATCCCAGCATGAACTGGATCTTTGCAAACCATCATGATATGCGTCCCTAAATATCAGAGATGAAATCATTGTTTTTTTCAAAATACCATCACTGCATTGACATCATTTTCTTTTGCAAAAAAATATTAATAATTTGTTTTACAAATTTCATTATCCAACCATCTTCTATTTTTATAACCTCACAGAAAATTATCAGCCCAAAGCCTTAGCTCTCTTTCAACTTTAAAAGATGTTGTTTGTGTTGCCCAAATAGCTTAACCTGAATTTTTCATCTACTCCAATCAGGAAGGGATCATTCCACTGATGAAATTTTAGTATCTGGGAGTTCGTTATTGAAAATATATGTAAATGCACTTTGAGTAACTCATGGCTGCTTGTTCATTAGTACTGGGTGCACAACAGGAATAGTCCCAAATGGAATGTTAATATTTTTGTAACATTGCAGAATTCTTTGGCATATATTTGGATCGAAATCGATTTGAAACATTGGGGAATGCATCAAGTTTTATCAATTATATATGGAAAATCTGTTCAGTTTCCAAGTTCATACATGGCAGCATCACTAGTGCTGAAGTAATGAAATCCACATTGGACAATTTTTGTATTCATGTTTGGTTGTAAATGTAGTCAATTCAAAACTCTTGCAACACCTTTCATCTGACCTTTGATTGGCAATAAGTGTTGCCAGAGACCATCACAGTGATTTTCATTTTGTTGTGAGTAATATCATTCAAATCAAATTTATTTATTTCCAATTCATGAGTTGATTAGAGTCATAATCAGCCATTTGCCATCAGACATGAGGAAAACGTTTTTGCAAACTTGCAGTTTGATTGGCAAGGCATGAAAAGCTACAATCTGCTCTTAGCTCAAAGCAAATACAAAAATATTTGTTTTAGTCAAGAATGTTGTAACAGCAACAACGGCCATAGAGCCTAATACTTATCAAATCTTCCTGACACCAAAGAGGTAAATGTGGTGACAGGACACTGTATTGCCATCCCTCTCAGCATGCATAATCACTCCAACTCTAACTCTAATTCTAACTCCTCTAAATCTAGCTCCAACTCCAACTCCAACTCCAACTCCAACTCCAACTCCAACTCCAACTCCAGCTACAAGTCAAGGAAACTAATTTTGACTAAGATGAGAAGGACATCATTAACTTAATTAAATCACATTCTTTTACTATCCAAGAAATTTAATGGTATTTTTGTCCATATTTGGATACAAAAGAAGTAAATTTTGCTACTATGATCTAGCAACTCTTATTTTGTGCTTCAAAAGGCATTTTTCATTAGTGTATATTGCAGTCATTCAAAGTAAGGTTGAATAGATATTGTTTCTCTCATACCAAAGGTGTAAAGACTATAATAAATCATATCACACATGTATTCCAGTAAGCCAGACAATGCAGTTTCCATGTTCACAAAACATCAAATGTAATTAGGAATCAAATCTTGCCACACTTTATGGTATTGTAAAAATTTAGAGAGTGAATCTTTTTACATCAACTAATTGGCATTAAGCTCTAGTTTTTATTTTACCCACCACAGCAACCCCCTGAAAGCACTGGTCTTCTTGATATAATCATAAATCTCATCCCTAGGATTCTTTATCCACTTACCTAAGACTTAGTTGACATACTACCAAACCCAATGTTTCACCATGCTGAATCACACATTGTAGCAACTTGAAGGAGCATAAACCAGGGACAAGATAAAATCAAAATGCAGGTTTTCCATGGAACAAGTTAAATTGTTTAACACAATGGCAAGAATATTTTTAAGTATTTGTATTGATGTGATGGTTTATGTATTATCATTATTAAATAGCTGTTAAAATTAAGTGGGTCGAATTTTGTGAAATAATGTGAAATTAATTATGGCATACAAATGAGGTATAGTTCTTAACTTTGAGTATTAAAAACAATGATATAATAATGAGTACTATCATCTTTCTATTGCACTAATTTTTGTGTGCCTTTAAGTGGCTCTTTTGGCTCTTCTCAAATAACCAAACCTTGCAAATGCTGTCTATCCAGCTATAAACATATGAAGATTAAAAATATTGGATTACTATTTCTGCACTAATTTGTCTATATGACAGTGATGGGATGTGTGGAGTATTTCTCAATTTAGATTAGTTCTTCAATACCATAGATATATGGAAGTACGAGTCTCACCTGTCAAATTTTTGTACCATTCCAAAATGTTTTGATAATGCACAACTCATACTTTTTGATCTGCACAAAATGATTGATTTTGAACACCAAACGAAACAAAAGTTGAAAAGTACTTCACAAACACATCAGTGTTGCAATCATAACATCTTAAATTAAACTTAATTTGATCTTTCATGGAACATTACTCATTTCATGTTTCAGTCTATTTTTAATGAAGGTTATAAATATCAATATTTGTTAAGTCAACATATTACTGCAAATGTTTGGATTCTTTTACTTTGTTGTCAGCATGGTAAACAGAAACTGATACACCTTTTGGTCACTCTACTTCTATTGCTTGTCCATAAACCTCAATTGGCAGAACAAGACAAAGTGTACATTTTGCCCAATCAGCTTGTTCATAGATTTATCTGTTACTGGTTTTTTTTGGAGAAGCTCACTTGCCAATATCAGCTATTGAAGTGTTGGCAAAATAACCAACATGGCTTGAAATTGCTTATCTCTCACAAGTGTCAAAAAATTGCATAAAAATAACAGTACTTCTGATAGTGGTCTTTTTGTTGCATTTATCATTCTCTTCTCATGATTAAGGGTTCAAAATACATTAAAAGAGTAAAGTAATCCTTATTCAGTACAATACCACATATGTAGATCATGGGTCCCAATCCTGTAACTTTTGTTCAAAAATCCATTTTCAGAAATCACCTAACACAAACTGAAATGTTGGATATGTTGCCAACACATCATCAACATCTCCAAGTTGAGAAGATATTATCAAATAATCTATTTCCTTCTAATGTTCTACAAAGTATTAAATTGATATTGTTGAGAAGCGACTTATTGATCAAGTTGCCTGCTGGTGGAAGTTGAAGCCAGAGCGTTTTGACTGACAGCTTCAACTCTATATTCAGTCCTCTTTGAGGACATGGTCCACTGGAGAATTAGATAGCATGGATCCCTACACCTTTACTTTGGCTCTGATGATAATCCATTTTTAAATCAATCCCACAGAACTTTTCCATTTTTTCATCACCATTAAATGTGAAATATGTCATATCTTTGCCCACCTGTAGTTGTTGTGGTTGATTTTTATCCCTCTAGTAATCTATGCCACTGATTCTTCTGTAAATGATGTGAACAGTATTATTGCTGAGAATTCCATCTGGGGCCATGTCAATGAGTATAATATGGACAGCAGAAAATGAATGTTTGAAGGTGACATTGGATGATTCACAATGAAATGGAATAATAACTAAACATGCAATTTCAAGTGAACAAGAAAATGAACAAGACAGGTTAATTGGCCTGTTGCAGTTCGGGGAAATCAATTGGACAAATAAGTCAATTCATAATCTTAGCAAAGACAAAATGAACTTGACTTGTGTGAATGAATCAATATGTCAATTATTCAGTCACAACAAATTCAAGCCAGATAATTTTCACAGATGGGGAAAGGATGAGAGATTATTCTATCAGAGAAATACCGATTGTGGAATAGGCAATCAAAGACTGTGACAAACAAGACTTGATGAGTTGTAGTCTCATTAATAGGTAACAAACAGCTATGGGAGCAGAACATCAGTGCTAGGCCAGTCAATGTTTGAATGTTGAATGCTATTGCTATTGCTATACTAATGGGTTCATTTTGTCTTGATAGACAATTAAAAGCTCAAAATTGTAAGAGTTCCAGATGTTGATATGAAGAAAGTAACAAAACAAACTAACCTCCACATGTGCAATTACATAATCTTTGTTGCTTTGTGCACTATTAAATTGATTGGAAGACAAAAGCTCAAGAATAATTTTAACGAAATTAGAAATAACTTCAAAATCAATTCTATGACTGTTGGTGGCAAATCATTAGTTGTCATTAATTTTAAGAATTACAAAGAAAAATGGGAGGAGCGAGCACAAAATTAATGAAATCAGGATGAACCTGATAGACCAACTCATCAGAAGAGCGGGAAGACAATAAAGAAGAATGGACTAATTGATCATACTTGTAAGGAATAGACACCAAGGTCTTAAAAGAAATGACTATGTCTTGTATTCTGATTACTGGAGTGAATAGGAGACAAGAGGTAAAAAGAGATTGAGGTGATTCTAACTTCTGTTAGGAATTTTGACACTGTTTACCGGGCTTGTGTTGCAGTATGGAATGAATGCAAAACTCAAAAGCACATTCATCAATAAACCAGGCTACAAATAATATTTATAATCCTGAATTGTACGTTGGTAATACAAAATGCAATTGCAATGAAGCAAATATATTGCCATTCTTGCTATATTGATGGTGGATTGTACTTGATATTTAATTGGAATGAGTAAATATTTCAGTCATGTAGAATGTTAATTGAAGAGTTAATAGCTGAGTAACCATGTCGTCTTTAAATTCAATTAATCTCTCTGACTATCCACAATTCAAACAATAATGTAGAATGATTTCTATTGGGACACTGTCTATTGATAATGATCATGTGGACAATCTAATTCAAAAATTGTTATTGATTGTCATGTCCAACTTAACATATTCACATTATAGGGGGAAAGTATCAATGGTCTATGGTAGCTGCAGTAAAAAGCACTTGACTTTATGAAAGGGATGACATCTGATGGTATGGTCTTACTAACTTTTCAAATATGCATATACTCTGTTATTCTGTTTTTTCATTCAAACGTAACTGCATTGAGAAATGATTATCAATATCAAACTTATTTTCTTTCCTGAAAAGAAATCCACACAGTTCTGCATGGTAAACATATAGACCTGAATTGTGATAGAAATATAAAAAATACAATCTAATCAATTTAAATATATTCAAACCATTATCCAATTGTAAATAAATCAAAGTAACTGATTTGGATGTTTCTTTACCATGGGCAATGTTGCATGATTTTTGGATGAAATAATCAAAGCTATGAGAATCATAAATGGAATATGTTTGGAGTACAAAATGATTCTTATATTCCTAGCAATGGGTCTTGATGTTTTGTTTGAAATGGGATCACTCAATATGGCAAATAGACAGCCTGGTGCCTAGAGTGGTGCTTTTAATGCCTGCATCACTATCATCCAAAAGGATGTTTGTGCCACTTGATCCAGTTGATACATCTTAGCCCTCATCTGTTTCCAACAAAAATCCATTCCTTCCTCCAATGGAAAAAATAGTCTAACTTCAACACCAATTTTGAAAACCATTTTTCAATTTGAGTGGCTAGGTTTGCCTACAACAATAGTCTTGTGCAAGTCTCAAGATCCAATACTACTCACATCTTTTTGCATTGTTTTGACTTTCACTCCTGATGCAGAAATTGCAGTCAGTTTTGGCATTTTTGGCAAATGATTGGAATTAAGCTTGAAAGGTGTAGCTTGTCTTGTTACATTATTCCCTCTCTCTAAATGCAGAGCCTCCTTTCTGATTCTTTTTGGTTTCATTAGGATCTTTTATGTGCCTACCAGTTAGTTTGATGCAATTTTCTATTGCCTATCTTCAATCAATGCCCAACAAGATTCTTGTACATATCATCTAGTTTGTGAATTCTCAGGGATTTCCTTTATGTACGTGGTTTCTATCTGGTGATCAAATAATGCTCAAGTTGTTCTGTCTCATCATTGAAAGGAGCTGTTGGCATCATATGTTTCATAAAATAATTGAAGCCATAATTCTACACACCCAATTAAAGAAAACTACACATTGTACACCTAACCGTTGATCGCAACATTGGTACAAAGTTGCCACCCCAATAGAGCGACAATTCACTATGAGAAGCCACTCATGCAACTTCACAAAATAAAAATATACTCTTGCACTTACCTGTTAGATTGCTGTTTCAGTTGTGACAAAGTTGGTGTGTTTACAGGCTACATTTACATTTCATTTGACAGCTATCTGGTTAAGCTTCCTAAATCTGATAGTCTAATTATGCGCTCTACACATCTTTGAAGATATATAATCGGAAATGAAATGTAACTGCATCGACTGAAGACTTCGGAATAAATCATCAAAGTAAACTTCGTCAATGATTCCTATGCACCTAATTTTAGCCTTGTCCGAACATCTTCTCATCCACAATTGATAGAGTTTCGATGATAGATTTCTCTCGGTTCAGATTATGAATTCACCTTGAACAAAACAAGAGACAGCGCAATTACAATCATTCCAACAATGAATGCATTGGATGCCACCTTATCTTTAGGATCGTATCGATGTGCCGTCGGGATGAGTTCTTTCACGGAAATAACTACCATCATCCCGCTAGTCCAAGCAAACAAAACTCCATACACATTATCGGTCACAACATTAACCAATATCGCCCATCCCAACAATGCCGCGATCGGTTCCGAAAGTCCACTAATGCAACCCCAGAAGAAAGCTTTGTTTTTGAATCCTGATGCATAGTAAATCGGCAAGGAAATGCACATGCCCTCGGGTATGTTGTGAATGATGATGGCCACAGCGAGGACGGCTCCGACCTTCGGATCGGCCAATGCTGCCACGAAAGTGGCAAGACCTTATCAATGAAAACAGACCGCGATGAATATGAAATATGAATCGCATGCGTTTCATTCGTTCTGCCAAAATTTTCTGAAACGAACAAAGCAGATAAAGGAAATTACTCACCTTCCGGGAAGTTGTGCAAACCAATTGCAATAGCAGTATTCATTCCCAACTTGATGAGTTTTTTCTTCTCGTCGACTTGATCTGTCAGATCAGGTTCCGGAGGCTGAATTTCCATGATCAGTTCCTGCTCGTCTTTCGTGCGCGCAATATTGGGTGCAAACTGCACTCCCTGTGTATCATCCATGAACTCGTTTTTAGATTCATTGGAATCTTTGCTATCGGTGGACATTTTGCTGCTTGCTCCGTCTGCCATTTGTTCCGCCTCATCTCGGTCTAACTCATCGTGGGATTTTATTTCTTTTTCTGCCAGGCGATGCCACTCTTCCAATCTTGATACTGGGTCTTGGACGAAACATTGAGGGGCGACGACTTTGGATTTAATTTTCTTTTCTTTGTTTACATTGACACCGTCGCATGTTTGGCAGAGTTGGATGCTGGCGACCGAGCGGTCATCGGCATCGCTGAGAATGTAGTGAATTGCGAAGTCTACAACCTGGTCAAAATTGTTGAAATGTTTTTCATTCATCAGAACAGGTCAATAAGAAATATTCCTATCTCACAACAGAAATCAAACTCAAGAAAGGTCTCACCTGTACCATAATGACTCCACCGAAAAAACTGAGCGTTGCAAACAAGTAGGACTTGTCCGAATCGTTTCCCGCGTCAACGAAGGCCGCGATGCTTTTTTTGAAAAGGTCCACCAATGAAATATAGATCATAACCCCGGCAGAGAAGCCTAGCGAAGAAGAAAGCATTTTGGGAGAAGCGAATTTGATGTACCTGGGGAAGTAGACAACAGCGCTGCCAAGAGGGATTGCGGCGCCAGCGGCGAGGACGAGGCCAAATGCCACGCCGAGGTTAGACGAGTCTACGGTCACCATGGTGGAGGATGAACTTGTTTGGTATTGGATGACAAGTGAGATGTGCGGATGGTGAGTGGCGAAAACAAAAGCTACACTAAAACAATGAATGTTGGAGATGGTACGTTGAAGAGAATGCTGGAAAGTACGTAATAGAGAGTGCATGTTGTAATATTGTCCGAAATGAAAACAACATACAGTGTACACAGTCAATCGTACCGAACTTTTGATATATATATAAGGGCATGGATATTATTTACGATGACAGTAAGCATTTTTATCTAATTAATAGTGTATGTGTACCGAGGAACGATTGCAGAGCTGTCTGTCAGTATATGCATGTGGTTGACAGCTACAACAAAAAGTGTGTAATTTATGAACCAATATTGCCCACCAAGATAGACACGGTTAGGGAAAAGGCCATGTGGAGCTCAAATATATTATTGCATTACCTGATGACATCATCCAAATCTCCAAAAAAAAGAACAACCTCGAGCACATTCGAAAATGAAAACAAACGTTAGCAAGAATTCAGCTTCTTGGGGCAATGATAGCCTGATTAAAAAATTTTAAGCGAAAAAATAAAAATGAAAACTATGACCCTCTGTGTCTTGTTACGGTCGCAGAACA
>JALLPE010000858.1:0-14305 GCA_036940025.1 Conticribra weissflogii | reverse complement strand
AATTGATAGTGATGGCTGTTTGGGTTGTATTTCTTTTGATACTCATCAAAAAGCAATCCGTCTCCTTTGGCATAATTTGCAGTTTTGGCAAAACACTTTTCCATGGCACCATAGATGTTCACTGGATCTGTACTGACTCGAAGCATTGGATGAATTTCGATCAAATCATCTTTTAGGGCATCACTAAGATCAAGGCTCAATGCCTTGATCACATCACCAAACCACACATTGCGCATGTGATGCCATCAGTCTCCTTCAGATGTCTTAATTTCTGACTCCGGTATGCCGTGTGCCAAAGCTTCCTTCCTAACTTCTTCAACTAGGTTTTGACAATATCCCTGTGCTGCATTTGCTCCGTCTGTGTTGATCAATCCACCCTTAGAAAGCTTTGCAAGTGATAAATCATCAGCAGCAGGAATTAATTGAAGCAAATCCTCTCGTCCAGGATATAACTGCAATGTGATGTCACGCCATTTTTTAAGTAAACTCCTTCCTTCCTCAAATGTACGAATGATTGATGCGGTAACAGATTTAGATGTCTCATTTTCCGGAAGAATCCCTGAAGAAAGAGTTATCATTTTGTATCCACCATCGGTGAGTATTCCTACCACTGCATTTTGAATTGCAGTCTGACGACAACTCGTTCCATCAGTGAAGAGTTGTTTGTATTCATTGATGCTTGCAAGCTGATAAGCTGCAATGATTTTTGTTATAACCCTAAGGATTGATCGGCACTCGCGGATGAATGTAATCCAAGGAAGCTCTTTCACAATGTCCGTGTTGTTTGGATGCAAGAGCTCCACTACAGTCAAAATGTTTGCTGAGATGCAGGTTGGAGGTGTACAGTGCAAAAGCATCTCAAGATTCATCTGCACAAACCACTCTTCCCAAATGGAACGTCCGCCCTTTTTGCTGTCATTCTGCTCCCACACTTTCTTGATGACTTGGTGACTAATACTCCGAATATTACAAAATCAACAAGAGAATGAGATTAACTTAATAAGATTTGTATCAGATAATGTGTAACATTTATTCTCACCTGTTAATCAATAAGTGTTTCCTCCACTTCCGCTTGGCATGCTGACTCATTGTCAAGTTCCAACTTCAGTTCAGACAACAGTGATTTTAACTTCCTTAGTTTTTCCAATCGATTGCGTGCAAGAGACTCATTGGCTACTTTCATCCGCTTCAGATCCTTGCCATCCCGCTTTGTTGCGCACATCTCCAACTTCAGTTCACTAATGTCAGCGTTGTATCGCTTCTTCAGTGAAGATATTTTTTCAATCTTTGTCTTCATTCTCTCTGCATGTGCCTTTTCTAGTTCTTTTTTCTCTTCATATAACACTTGCTTTTCCTTCCAATGCTTGTTCCTCATAACTTCCTTCTCTTGTGCCCCTCCACGCAACACACTCTTCACCTCTGCTTTCAAACTAGTGACTTCACTATTCTCTTCCCTCACTTTATGTCTAAGTTTGTCGATTGTCTCCTGTTTCTTCAATATTTTGAATGCCCTAACGTTGTTGATGGTGTCTTTGTGGCGTGCAGAAGTAGCAGTCATGACGGCATCATTGTCACGTCGTTTTCTTGCAAGTGCATCTTCATTGTAACGAGTCATGATTGATTGTGTATGCAGTGACGGCCCTTTTGGCATGTATTTGTTCCCTGGCTTTTGCTTTTGTGTTGACAATGATTGACTCTGCCTCTTTCATTTTAATTTTAGCTTGCTCTTTCTCATGATTGGCCTCTGCAATTTTCATGTGCAACATCTGTAAAATCATATTGTAATGATTATGTGTTAGCTCCATGAGTGGTAACTAGATAATGTGAACGTAATGGTGCACTTACATCATTCACTGCCTTTCTGTCTGCTTGTGATCTCTTGGCCATGGATGTCAACTCATCATCTTTTTTCTGTAAAATGACTTGATGCGCACGTTTCAACTCTTCAACAGTGGCACTGTGCTCTGCATCCTTCGCCGCCATCGTAACATTGTGGCTATTCTCCATCTTCTCCATGGATGCGGCATGATCATCTTCTTTCTCAGCAAGACATGATGCGTGTTGTTTCATGATCTGTGACAATGCATTTACGTGTTCACTGTCGCGTTGATCTATCAAATCACGATATTCTTCCTCTTTAATATCACATTTGTCAAATAGCATCATCAGTTCGGAATGGGCACAATCCAATCTGTTGGTGAGTACTTGGATTTCTTTTCTCAGCTCTTCTTTTGTAACAGCATCATCTTTTATTTGCTGCCTCAGCTGTTCTTTTATTCTAGCATCATCTCTAACTTTACGTTGTAGTTGAGTAATAGATAATGCTGGTAGCACGGGTGTTTGAACAGCAGCTTCAGGGACAACTATCACTTGATTTGGTTGTGACTTATTGTTTTTACCTTTAAGTGTTCTACTTCCAACACCACCAGCCTTCTTCCTTGGAAGCACACGTATCCAAGTTTGCTTTGTTGACGGATCATGGACAGTACACAAAAAAATAAAGACTATTATGTGCAAATCAAATAATTCAATAATAACTTCTGTTGTATAATGATAATGATATGTACCTTATGATTTTTGCTCGCTTTGGTTGCTGCCATTCCCGCTGTGCCGCTGGATTGACATAAGTCAACCCCAGCTTCCATGGAGCCGGGGGATTGGCCAACGTTGTCTCCATCTTCAACAGAACCAGCAGACCCCCTCGCATCAAGGTTGTCATCCGCTCCTCCGCCAACGATAATGCCGGCATATACAGAGCCCCCTCCTTGGCCAACAACAACGCCAGCACGAATGGAGCAACCCCTTGCTTCAATGGTGTCAACTGCTCCTCCACCGATGCCGGCATGCATGGGGCCACCCCTTGCATTGAGGGCGTCGTCCGCTCCTCTGCCAACAACACTGCCAGGACGCATGGAGACGGACCCCCCACTTGCATTGAGGGTGTCGACCACTCCTCTGCTGATGACAACGCTGGCATGCATGGGGCCCCCTCCATGTTCAACGAAGCCGGCGGATGGACCGACGTGGTCGGCCTCCGCTAAAGATGCCTGGACAATCAATTACACCAAAATAGGAAGTGAGATGGTAAGTAAATAAATATGAACAAAAGTTACAACAAACAACAATCAACCGCAAATGCTGATCCGTCCCCCTCTATATTGGTACATTGTTGCCGTTCTCACAGCACACGCTCACCCAAAATAGAGGTTGACAAATAGACATTGCGATAAATGGCAACACAACAATCAACCAAAACAAGCAACAAAAATAGAACATACGTTTTTGACACCGCTTGATCGGCCAATGATGCTGCCGGCTTCAGTGGAGCCGGCGGACGATCGGCATACATTGATGCCGGCCTCCACGGACCNGCGGACAATTGGCCTACATTGATGCCGGCCTCCACGGACCCCACCGCAGCCTCAACAGTGCTGTTGGCTCCTGGGGGGGGGGTTGGCCTCCACTGTTGCCTGGACAATCAATTAAACAAAAACAGGTCGTGAGAGTTTTCCACTTAAATTAATATGGTTTTAATAACAACAAACAACAATCAACCAAAAATGCTGATCCGTCCACCTTTATTTTGGTACATCGTTGCCGTTCTCACAGCATACGCTCACCCAAAATAGAGGTTGACAAATAGACATTGCAATCAATAGCAACACAACAATCAACTTAAACAAACAACAACAATAGTATGTACATTTTTAACACCGCTCGATCTGATGACGATGCTGCCGGCTTCAGCGGAGCCGGCAGACGATCGGCCGACGTTGATGCCAGCCTCCATCAAACGCCCCATAGCCTCAACAGTGCAGTCCGCTCCTCCGCTGAGATGGCTCATGGCTGAAGATCCCTGGGCAAAAATTTAAACAAAAAGGAGATGGTGAGAGTTTTTATGGCAAGTAAATTAAAAAAGCATAAAATAAAACAACAATCAGCCTCAAAAGAATCATTGTACTCACATTATTCCCATGGACAGATCAGCCAATGATGCTGCCGGCTTCCACGGCTTGCCTGGTGCCCAAGCTACGACTAAGACAAAAGAGAAGTCGTGAGAATTTCTTCAAAGTATAATAAAAATACAACAATCAACCACACAAAATCAAAATTATCATTATTCCCTACCACACCATTTCGATATGCTTTTCAGCGGTGTTACTCCAGCAAATGGCAGGGATTCACAATAATTCCATCACAATTGAAACATAACAATCAACAACAGACCAGAACAAGCGGAACTTACTCCCATTCAATCAGTCAAGTTCATTGAGCAGACAGAAATTTGTTTTATTATTATGATTTTCGTCAGCCAAGAGCACGGCTGATTGCAAAATGCTCGACCGTCCAAGCCGATCAACAAAAACTACTTTGCACAGACCTTCACGAAGCACAGACAGAGGTCTGTGCGAAGTAGTTTTACAGAGGAACAAGTATTGGCTACAATAATTGTGATGAGCCTTGAGTGAGTGGGAAGTTGTCGATTGATGTGAAATCGAAGCTGGCAGGGGGGGGGGTGCAATGGGCAAGTTGTGCAATCACATTTGCTGGCTGTTGTCTGTTTTTATCCGTCAAAAAATAATCCCAAAATTAAGCAAAAATGGAGGTTGCGCAAAAACTCCTCCTGAATAAAAAAAGTTTTTTTATTTTCTATGAATGTATCCCCTAGCATTGGTGAAACCATCAAAGAAATCGACCAAAATGTCCATCCAATTTTGTTTGGCCAACAATTTTTCAAGTTTTCAATTTTTCAATTGTTCAGACAACACTAATCAGTTAACCCACAAACACCAAAAAACAGATATTTACTCAAAATACACACCTTCATTTTCATTGATTACCAAAGAATTCTATCACACCGCTCTCCAAAGTCTTGAGTCCCAACTGCATCATGAAAACCAGGAATGTCAATAGCAATGGCTACTCTGACAAAGATGGCCAAGATATGGGATTGCAAATATCCTTCCATTGAGAGTAATTTCATCACCTGATCAACCATGATCAGTTGTTGCCAATGCTACAATGAAAACTAAACAGCCACCTTCAATTTGACCACACCATTAAAAATACACATTTTGTCCTCCTATCAAAGAACCTCCTGTCTGAAACAATTTCACAATCATCCAACACATTCAAAAAAGAAAAATCCAATATGCCCCTAAGTGCAAAGAAAATGTAAACACCACTTTGAAGGTCAAGCAACAATGGGGTAAACAAAAAATGGAAGACAAAAGAAAATGACAAATAGGCAACTGTTTACAATAAAATAGAACCACTTACAGCCAACTAAAATTAAGCTTGCTTTAAATGAGATGTTTTACCATTCAAAATAAAAAGAAGCCAAATAAAAAATTGAGTTAACACTGATGCAGAATCTCAAATAATATACTCATTTATCCAGAAACCTAGAAAGATTGAACACCAGTAGATGATTGATATGTTTTAATTCCAAAACAATCTCACAACAAAAACTATTGGCAACACTTTTTCTACTTTTCCCCTCTGAATTTTTCTAGATGGCATGCAGAAATTATTAACATTTTGACAGCAAAGCACAAAATTCAAAATTTCAAAAATTTCAAGGTGTAGTAATGAAATCATTTAATTCACTTTCTGGTGGACTTGACTCATGTGACATTATAATGAATGCATGACCATTTTAAACACCAACAAGATTAAAATGGATGTATTGTTAAGATGCATCAACTGCTCAACAATTTCGAAGTTGAAAACAAATCGCATTCAATCAATTGAAAAAAGCAAAGAAATCCGAAAACTATTCTATCCAGCTCAGACCATTGTGTTAGTTGCAGAAGAAAACCGACTTAACATGAGCAAAAACTAGCGTTCAATAATAATTTATGGAACAAGGACAAAGGATGATCAGTGAATTTTACTGAAAATTAATCAATAGAGATCCCAAAATTATTATGAAACTTTAAAACATTGTAAAATTTTCAGCTATCTTATAAAAGTAATTGCACTCATCAAGGGGTGCTGCTACAACAAGAAATGATCATTTTGATGAAAGCAACTTTCACCTCAAGATATAGCAAAACGACCATTTGACTTCCTAATCATGAAGCAGATGTGAACACAATTTTAATTAATTGTGGCAAATGTAGAATTAAAATGGACCACAATAATTGCATTGCAAACAAAAACTAATTTTATTTTATCTTGATCATGTAAGAAAAAAACACCAATGATAACAATCACAAAAGAAATAGGTTACACAAAGCCATAAGTTTACTAGTAATTTAATTTTCATTTTTAACTGCAGTGTCTTCAGTTGGTTCATTTTGATTGAATATGGAATACGTGCTCAAGAAATTCTCTCTCTTTATTTTGTGGAGACCTTTAATAGATAAATTTTAAATAAATTTATTGTAAACAGGAAATTATCAAAAGTACTCTTATGATTCTAGAAGTGGTTATGACAGAAATTAAACAAAATTATCCCCATAATATCCAATTTATCTCGCAATGACCAGTTACAATGACGTTTTTAGTTGGTACTTTTGATTTTTTCACTTTCTTTTCCTTTTCATATCATAGCAAAATCATTTTGATATGACTTTGTGCAAGATTCAAGATTGAAAACTCCAATAATTACAAAGGAGAAGCTTGATAATATCATGTCTGTGGAGAGTTTGCAACATTTTGACTTGAACAGGACAGCAATCGACGTAATTCATGTGACCTATTCTTGAAACTGTTGGGTTCATAAATTTCTTATTTCTTTTGACTCTTCCTCCATCATCAATGAGATGAGAGGTGTACAATTGTGGCATTGAAGAAAAATGGTTGACTTTGTGTCATTTGAATATCTAATCAGAAATCACCACAAGATGAAATAGCAGACATGAATGTAAGCATTCAATGGCAGCATTTTCAATGCCCACCCAGTGATAATATTTGTGCAGCAAGTAATTACTATTTGTAGACCAGCAGTTTGAAGCCAATTTATAACATGATTCCTTAACAACTTGTTAAAAGAGGTTTATATCGTTCCTAAGTGGTCTAAAGTAGGAATGCACAATACAGTCTTCTACTCCTGAAACATAACTTTCTCAGGATACTAGGGTCTGGGGATTTAGGGAGAGCAGATTATCCCCTAAAACGCTTCACAACAACCACACAATTTTTTGTGTTCCTGGCACAAATGTGAATTTTGTGCCAACTGCAATGTTGGCAGCATCAGTTGACAACCATGGCAAGTATCTCAGGCAATCCCAACCCACACACCACTGAAAGGCTAGGATGATGGTGAGTATGCTAGATGTGCTCAGAGATGATGTTCAGGCCATGTTGATTGGTTCTTTTGTTTTTTGTTCTTTGTTTGTGTTTTTTCATTTTTTCACAGTGAAGTTGAAATATTTTCATCATTTAGGTTTTCAAATGTGGGATCAAAATCCACAAACCATTGTAATTCACCCACCATACATGCACCCCAAACACATCTCTATTGACTTGTGGCAACATTAAGGGAAAAACCGGCTGAAGTTGCAAAAGAGTAAACAAGTTGGTTGAGATAAAAAGCATCTCAAATGACACAAAAATATTGTCCCTCACCCCACCTCTATCCCATAGAATAATAAAAGAGGCCTCAATAATGATGTTATCACCAAGTCAGAATTGAGAAGATTACAAGAGGAGGAAAGTCTTGTAGCAAGGGGCTGGACAACTTATCCCAACCTGAATGCTTGTTTGATGGATTCAAGCATGCCTTATCCACTAGGGATGTTTTGAGGATAAATCACAGCTTGTTTGTGACATTTTCCAAGGTTGTTAATTGCCTTGCAAAATTCCTGTCAAGATATTTTTATCATAATTATTTGTCATTTTAATATTGTGTTGATAAACATTCTAATCATTATTATTTCAAGCCAATTTGGAGTCAAAGGACACTTTCAGGTATGATGTGTTGAGGAGGATCATAAATTTTTATGAGACCCACCTGACAAAATCTCCTGGGGGGACAAAAGTAAACCTAGGGCAAACACCCTTACCAATCCTGACCTAGCAGTGACTGGAATGCAAGTTTTCAAGGGTGGCGGCAGTCATGTCACTGGGGTATTTGGCTCCAGTTCTGTTGAAGTAATGCTGCCTGTAATGATCTACAAAACCAAGTCCAAGATGGCTGAAAAAATGAAGGTTAAACCAAGTTGGGTGCAAAAATTGCCTGACACTGTGGGGCAGTGGGGATTTCAAACAGAGATAGTGGTTGACACTCAGATTACTGTCCACAAAAAAGGAAGCATGGATGAGACCTTGTTCATAGAAACACTTCTTTTGTACAAGACTCTTTTCCCCAAGTCGGCATTGGGGTTTAAGTGGGATAAGGATCACTTGATCAAAGGTCCCATCTTCATCAAGACTGACAGCAGCTCCAAGCGGAATTGCAAGAGTGAAGGAGCCCTCAAGGTTTGTCAGACATGCATAGCAAGGGCTTTCACTTGGGACCCAGTCTTCCCAATGCTACATTGTGCAATTAGGAGATAGATGATTGGTTTCAGGACTTGAAGGGCAGGACAGATGTCAGAGATCAAGTAGATTCAAGCAGTTTATAAGTATGTTCTGGCTGTGAAGGACCACCAGATGCCAGAGATACTGAGATGAAATTTACTGTGCTGACAAATAATGATCTTCTAAAAGTCATCAATGGTTCAAGTGATGATCTGATCAAGAAGCAGCCCTTTTCATGTTGTACAACATAGGAGAAGATTTTTAAAAGTTGGATGGCCATTGGTTTCATTCCTTTCACTTGGAATGCTTCATCCCACTTTTAGGTGCAACACTTACTTGGTGATGGAGAAGAAAGTGATGAAATGACTGCAAAATGGTCTTGGACACAACAATAACACAAAGAATTAACAAACTAGGTAAATTTAATATTTAAATATGTTTTATTTCATATGCAACTGCTAAGTAATTATTTTTGTGCTTGCATATCATCACTGGCTCATTCCATTGGCCTCAACAGATTCATCTTCAATGAGGAACTCTCCCAATTTTCAAGAAGAGTGCACTGCTCCAGAAGATAGAAGATGACAAGGTGAGGTTGCTTGTCAAACACAAGAATGCATTCAGTGCTGGTGGCATTTGGATGGTGCTTGGATTTCAGTTAGTGGGATCCAAGGCATCTGTTCATGCTCAAGTTCAGCAAATCAAGAGTAAGACTGTGGCAGCTGCCAAAACCAAGACCAAGAAAGAAATAGGTATAAGAGAGAAGGTGGAGAACGCTTTGGCCTCTTTTGAATTGTTCAAGTCCGGTTCCAACATGCCAGCAGAGGTATGGCAGGACATAATCAAGTTCTTGGTCCCTCTCTATGACCACAAACCTGCTCCATCTAAATTCAATTTGGTTAAGAAGGCCAAGGATAAACTTGCGTCATTTGACAAGTAGCATGATTCATCATGAGATGCATAGGAATTTTCAGGCAAAACAACAATCAGGACAGGAGCAAACTTGAGATGCAACCGCCAATCTCTAAGCCCAGTTGCATCTTGAAGAGGACTCTGTTGGTGGCAACAGTGGTTGTGAGGACAACGACAATGAGGGATGTGTTTTATTTTATGTAGTTGGTGTTTATGAACAACATTTAGTCTACTAAATTGATTGTAATGTTGTGTGAATCGAAAATTAACATAGTTTTTTGTCATTGACTTTCTTCAATACTAGTTCCTACGAATTTCTACGTAAATGTCAAACTACTCAATCGCCACTTTTCAAGATGCCTGAATTCGGAACTTACAACTCTACTCTCGCTCCAAATGAACCCAAACCCAATTACAACAACTACACACACACGATCACCAACAATATTGCCAAATAAAAATATTAGTTGTGGCGACAGATTTTGAATAATCTCCAATTCACATGAAATTGTCAAACTACTGGTCTACAACTAGTAATGTTCGAAAATAATTCATCAGTATCATGATGTGTAGTGTTACTTTTTCCCATTCACCAAAGCCTTCCTCGCCATTTCCAAAACCCCCTCGAAACTCTTGTTCCCCCCGATAAACCCGCTTGCATGACAAAAAGTACATCCCTCGATGCCAGCCACCTTCTCCAAATCCTCATCCCTCACCCCCCTCCACTCCTTCGGCAACGACAACCGATTCTCAAACCCTTTCCCTTCCACCGTCACCGCCTGTATCCTCCACATCCCCGCCTGATCCGTGTACAAGACATACTTGATCAATGGATCCGTAATGCCATATTCGTGCTCCAAATCGTACAAATGACCTCTCCAAGGCAAACCCCCCGAAGCCAAACGAATAATTTCCCCGCTGGAATCGACCTCGAACCTACTCTTCACCGCCTCTTCCACAAACGAACGAGCGGGCAAATCGCTCTCGACGATGTGAGTCAACATCCCCAAAAAATCTTGTCCGCACATTTCCGAGGCCACTTCGAACCTGGCATCGGGATCCGGCGATTTCTCGGTGATTTCGTCGATTTCGTTCCAGCGGGGGTTGAGGCGACCGACCCGCGAGGAGAGACCGGTCTTATCCACGTACTGGAGTTGCACCGGAGCTTGTCCCTCCCGGGGAGGAACGGGCTCCACCCCCGTATCGATGGCATCGATCGCCTCCATGAAGGAATCGTACATTTTGACGTACGCCAAGTCCAGCACGTCTTCGGTCGATTCCGGGTAATATTGTCGAATGACCTCCTTCCCGTAATGGCGATAGATCAACCCACTCGCCGAGAGCTTGGTGCATCGCTCCGCCTTCACGGCTCGGTTGTTTTCGTCGTATTTGATTTTGGGATCGAATCTCTCGTCGTAATCGCGCTGGTGGTGATCGTACTTCCGGCTCTCGTGGTCGTATATCCCCCCGACGTCCAAGACGATGTCGCACGATTGCAAGACGGAGGGATCGCGGGACCGAACGACGGGGGAGCGGCGGTAGAGGGGGAGCTGACGAAGGAGCCAGACGCCGAGGGCTTCGTCGGCTTGGAAGGTCCCGGAGTGCGTGCCGATGGTCTTCGTGGAGGGTGGGTGGGGGACGAGTTTGGCTCGTTTGGGGGGGTTGTTGACGACGTGGTCGACGTTGGGGGACATTTTCAGGGGGAGGTCGCGGAAATTGCGTGAAGATTGGATGGAAAAATTAGTTGTCGTGGTGTAACTTTGACGATGGCGACGAGGAGCAGTTGCAGGGTGGCCGATGAATGAAAATAAAGTCGGCGCGACAGATATCGAAGGGGCAGCGGGCTGGTAAATTATTGGAGAAGAATGAGCGGCAATAGAAGAAAATGGGACGAGGAGGGGAAGCAAGAAGAATGAAAACGCGGATCTATTGGCATTGGCACTGCCACTGGAATAGCAATGGACAAGGCGTGCCTTTATGGCCGACAATGTTGTTGTCATAACATTAAGTGAAGTATTATTTTATTGATGTATCGCTAATACGTAGAAATAATTTTTGTGGTTGAAAATTGGCAAAAAGGCCGTCAGGGCGAAGTCGAATTCTGTTACTGAGTCCTATGACATTATTTTTTAATTCACGTATTATTTTTTATTTTCACACAAAAAAATACGTCCTCATCATCTGACGTCATGAAATTCAGTGAATGGTCCCATGACATACGACCAATTTTGTCACAGACACTGGTGCAACTGGGTTGCCAACTGCCAACACAATTAATGTTAATTGCATGCTGCAATTGGCCACGATGTCAAACCACAATTTTTACTCCTTGTGGAAGGAATTGTTCATCATTGCTTACTCTTTTACGGAGGTTGGTGAGGTTTTCTAGGTATCAAGTTATTAATCATCATTATTAGCTCTCTCAACCCATTGTGAAGAGAAAAAAGCACTCTTCACTCCTCATCGAAAAACAACAACATTCGAAGAATCAACGAAAATAGTCTGACTCTATCACTTCCCAGAGACCTAGGGCGCCCATGGTCCATGGTCATTATTTTTAATCAATGATCATCCCTAGACTCTAGAGTAAAATAATCTATTGTTTAATTCATGCAATTACAAGTGCGTTTAAAATAGATTCAATTTCATGTACAAAATGTTCGTGTTATATCTTTTCCCTCTCATCTGTGATCAGTGTTCCTCTCCGATTAAAAGAATCGGCCACAACAGCCGTCGTATTTATTCGAAGGAGAAGGCCTAGAATCGCTGAATGTCTCCACTCTCCACGTTGGCATACATCCAAGCCCTTGCCTTGCCCCACTTACTCACTCTTTTGCTGACACTCCTCAACTCTTGTTCGCTATTGACAACGAATTGCTGTTCAAGCACCGTATTCTTGTGAAGTTCACGGCACTTCATGATTTGATTGAGAGTCTTCGGGCAGAGGAGGTGTTCGATTCCTCGACGGAGGGAGACAGCGGTTTCCACGTCGATATCGCTACAGGGAGAGCTGTCATTGATGTGTCCGAATTTCGGAGCATCGTCTGAGTCGTTGCCTTGATCGTCTTCTTCTGCAATTGCATCGCGTTGACGTTGCAACGACGCCTCGAACTTGGTTGTGCGGTGGAACTTTCGGTACTCACTCTTGTTGTACCATGTCGAGCAATATCGACTGTATTCATCGTGATAGTAATTTGCCCATTGATGAAGAGTCGAATGAGGTGAGAAGGAGACTCGCATCGGAGACTTCGGTGTCGATTTGCATTGGTTTTGCATACTTGGTTCTTTCAAGGAAAATTTCTTCGATTGCGATTGCTCCAGATTGGATGGGACGGCATATCGACTCGCGTTTACAATTTCAGTTACCTGTCCGGATTTGGGTGTCTTGAAATCGTTCTTTTCCTCTGAAACGAGAAGTCTCCGGGGTATCGGCGGAAAATTGACAATAAGAGACTCATCGGCACGGTCGGAACAGCGATTTTGTCCCTCGGAATAACGGTCGCTGTCCGAGGTGTCATTGACAGTGGCGAAAGCTCCTCGGCCGGCAATCGTTTTTCGGTCGTTGTGGATCGAATTGTTTGATGAATCACATTCCGCGGATCGACCCTTTGAAATGAATAATTGTTTCAACATTGCGAATTGCTCTTTGGACTGAATCGGTATTTTTTATGGAAGCAATGAGGGCGGATAGTCTGGCAACAGTGCCGTAATTTGGTGGTGAAATGGTTTCTCTGAACGACTATGTAAGATAAGTATGTCAGGGCGGAGAAATCAGTATTATTGAAAATATTGAAATAATATAATATGCAAAGTACATTATTATTATTGTAAGGTACTGTACTTATCCCGCTAGTACGACGAAGCAAGCATGGACGAGGGGTGGGGACGCCAAAAAAGCACAGAGCCAATTGTGTGGTCAGGAACTAATCATAATAAAACTTATATTATATGTATGGGTCGGTGAGCTCGATCTACATAGGCCACGAAGACAGAAATGTGTCGCGGAGATAGATATTTGTGAAGGATGCCTTGTCTGATGACAAAGTAATCAACTTTTATTTAACCATCGTGATTGAGAGGGACAAGTCACAGGACAGTTATCACAAGTTGTCAAACTGTCGTACTACAATTTTCTTCTTGCTGTCTGTTTTATTCGGTGGAAAGGCGGAAGTAGCGAATCTCAAATTCGTGCCGGCTGCTCATCATTATATTACAATATTGAAAACAAAGCCAGTTTTGAGATCACAAAAATTTGAACGATCATCATTTTTTAATGTATTTTTCAATCTCCTTAGCTTCTTTCACAGCACAAACTTCAACTATCAATTTCACACCCGTAGCATCTCTTTCACCTTATTTTGAGAACATCGCAAATTCTCCACACCAGAAAATGTAAAATGTGAATATCTCACGGGGTTTCCCCTGCTGAAACCTTGCAAACTGTGCATTTGTCACAATCAATGTGCCCTCAAAAAACTTGGCACAATTCAATGCATCCTCAGAATAGATTCCATTTCTCATGTGCTACTTGATTCCACTACTGTCCTGATGAATTTTCTTGAAGCCAACACAAATGGGAGCAACATGCACGAATCCAAAGATGCCAGTACTGTCTCTGCATTCAGCATTCATCTCCTCCCTACACGATTAAAAATTTGCTGCTATTGATGTCATTGCTGACGCTTGTATTGGATCTATGACAAGGACATCATTATCCCAGCACTCCAAAACAGTCTGACAACCCCTTTGAAGGCTCCCAAACCAAATGACAGTTGGTGTGGGATTCAGAGAGTGCAGATGATGATAAAATAAAACACTTCCACATAATGAAACTCCAGCTGAAAATTCCTCATAAACATACAGAACAACCAACTGTGATGGCTAATCATGAAAATATTTTCTTCTACAAGTGTTAAAATTTTGG
>JALLPE010000857.1:0-14262 GCA_036940025.1 Conticribra weissflogii | reverse complement strand
TGGAATATTTTTTTGTACACACAAGAAATTGTGCAGAAACACTGCACACAAAACTACAAAAATGTACACGTGAACTGTCTCGGCGGCAACAACTCCATACATCCCAGTAAAAGAAATATACTCATCATTCGGCATGAAGACTTCGTTCAAGACCCCAGAAAAATCGTAGGTCAAATATTATCGTTTGCATCGAGAGGTCTGTTATTGAGCAGCAGGACATATAACGAAATAAAAATTCCAGAAGTTGGAGCCGTGAACGAAACGGGAAGACTACAGGTAGATGAGATGTTGTCAATGTTGCTCGTTATGGTTTAACATGCAATCTCACTCCTTTTTTTCCACAAAAAATTTAGAGATTGATAGCGGAAAAATACTTTTCCTCAAAAGTCGTTGACTGGCAGGGAGCTGTGAAAATATATGAAATATGTCGTCGACTGGGTTATAGCTGCGACGAATCGCCGTCGTTATTCCAGGAATAATAATTATTGGATAATTATTACTTCTTAATATAAAACAAAACCGTTTTATTTCTGTACTTTCCTTATTTTCATTTATCGACCATTTCTTCCACACTGAAGTTCTGGATCTAATCCCAGTTTAGAACTATTACTTAGATTGTCGTCTCAAATCTTTAGTATAGAACAAGATTTCACCCGTTCAGGAAAGACTCTAATAAAGCTGTGAATTGTTTGCTTTGCTTTTCTTCGTCGGAGCCATTTTGTGCGAAACTTGCTCCACAATCTTCGATTCGACTGCGTTTTCTTAATTCATTTCTCGCCGTGTCATCTATATCAACCACGTTACTCTCCGAGGGCTTCCGTTTACTGCTGTGTACTTTGGGCGAGAGGTGGGCGTGTTGAGACTTATTGACATCTTGGACAAAAGTCAATTCTTGTGTCAGTGCGAGTGAATTCAAGTATCTCTTGGCTTCGGCTGAGATTTCCGGTAAGATGGGAACTTCGGGTGCATCTAAGGTTGTAGAATTTGCGATGACTTTTGTCAATTTCTCTATTGGTAGATAAATTAATTCGACGTCATCGGTTCCAACAAAGACTTCCCCGCTCACTATAGATTCGATAACTTTTGCAATGCATAGTTGAAAATCTCCGTGGTCCAAAAAAAACATCAAATTTCGCCCTTTCGGTGTCGCCAACAGTTGCGAAAAATTCTCAACGAAGCTTGGAAATAAATCAATGTTCAATATTTGGTCGAAGAAGCTGACGGTGGTTTCTCGGAGACGCGATGCATCAAGCAGCACATGATGCCAACCCTTCGGGAGTTCAAACTGACCATCGAAAAACGAACCGATTGACCTGGTTTCACTTGAGAAAAACTCGTTAGGTGGCCAGTGTGCGCAAACGTCGCCCTCGATTTCTTTACCAACACAAAACAACTCATTTGCCATCGATTCCAGAGCATTTTTGCACGAAGCAAAAAGCGAACGATTGGGAATTTTCGGTGACATGAACAGTCCCATTCCGTCCATGTTTTGGATTAAACGTTGAATGCAAATAAAACCCAAATTAGGCAGAGAAACGCGGGCAAAGATGTGCGACATGTTGTAGGAATCGGTTTGTCTTATTGCAGACTCAAGGTGAGATCGAGCAAGCGATTCGCAGCAACTGCGGAATGCAACGTCGAAGCTGTCTCGTTTGGGCGCCACAAGACCAGGTCGCAAAAGATTGGCACTGGCTGAATTTTCCTCACCCAGTATGAAATTGATAACTTCGTTATCAAGATATCTAGGGACTCTGCTTTCATCAACATCTAGTACCATTATCATACGCGGGGTATTGCAACCTAAGGAATTCAATACTCCGTGGGGAAAATTGATTTCAGGAGACTGTGATTTGGATGGTAGCAGAAAAAGGGCTGCATCGCAATCTCTGCAGAACGCGCAATCTTCATTCCCAATGACTGCCACTGAGCGAATTTCAATTCGACCCGATGTTCTTTCATGAAAAGAAGTACAGATACGGCCTATTTGCAAATGAGTATTGACCCACATCACCAAAGATTGGTACAGTGTCTTTGATACTGATGTCAAACTAGGGAGGCATACAGCAATTTTGAAGAATATTAGCCGCCTGTTTGAACTGACAACCGGAGGGTAAGAATCGAGAGGATAATGGCTTGAATATTTCAATCCATCAAAGGTACATTTCGAGAACACTTGGGCAAGATTTAGTGGCACTTTTGGCGCGGTTGCAAAGCGATAAACTAGATCTTCTAGTTCTGTTTGCTCTTCGGCAAGACTACTCCTCGTGTGTGTTGAAAACGCCGAATTGGTTATGCTGAATGAAGGCGGGTAATGCGTAAGGGTTGGATCTAATCTGATGAGTCGGTCCGTTGATTTTTCTGAGCGTTCATATCTGCGCATCTGTTTGCGCCAAAGTTGCCAAATCATAATTTTCCTCGCGCTCTCGATTTTCTGACACCAAATCATTTCAATTTGACGTTCTTTCTCTTCCTTTTGTATTCGTAAACGATCCTCTTCTGCTTTTCTTTGACGCTCTTGCTCCATCCTGCGTTCCTCTTCCTCCCTACGCAACCTCTCTTCTTCCAATCTTTTCTTTCTTTCAACAGCTTCATGCTCTTCTTTCTGTCGCTGTTTCTTTCTACGCTCAAGCGCTTCTTGCAGCTGCCTTTCACGCTCACGTTCTTCCGCCTCTGCTCGTTTGCACGCTTCTTCGCGTTCGCGTGCAAGTCTCCTTTTTTCTTCCTCTTGTTCACGCTTGCGCTTCTCCTGTTCTATCCTTTCCCATTCCTGCCTCTCCTCTTCAAGTTGCCGTTCTCGCTTGATGCGATCCTCTTCTGCTCGACGCTTCTCCTCCAGCATGACTTTTTTCTTGCGTTCAACCTCCAACTGTTTCGCCTTCAGCTTTTCTTTTTCGATCTGCTCCAAACGCTGTTTTTCTGCCAGTAGCTTTTCTGCCTCTTGTCTATGGCGTGCTTCTGCCTTTTCCATTGCTTCCTGCCTTGCTTGCTCGGCAGCTTTCTTCGCTTGTTGCAAATTAGCATCAGATATAATCGATGACGCCCAAGATTCATTTTGCAAAACCCCGGATTTGGATAGTGTAGCACCTTCACCACTAACGGCTCCTCTGCATACAGAGAGCCTAGTGACAAAGCCATTGTTTCCGAGGCGTAATTTACATTCGATTGTTCGGATCATCTTCCGCGGTTTTATCTGAATGATAGTGTTCTTGACAGGGTCGTGAGGTTCACAAAATTTGGAATGGCGCCAAAGAACTTGATCATTCTGAACAGTAATCCCATAGTGCTGACATGCTTCTCGTGCCTCGTCCTCGTTTTCGTAGCATAACAGCTCCACTAGGTTTTCTAGGGGGTAGGAATCAAAGAAAGGTTCCCCAGTTGTCTTGTGCTTCGCGCCGTACGTTTTGGACATAATCATTAATGCATCCTTGCGCATATGTTCGACATACTTGAACATAATGCAAGCATAAACTGGGCATCAAAAATCAAATGACTGGATTAGAATTTGTTGACCAAGATAATGACCATGAAGGTTGCACACACTTCTTACGATACGGCGTCGCAGGCGACCTCAAAAGTTTAAAAAAACGTGCGTAATTGTGCTCCTTCTTTGATTGGAATATGGAGAGAGCGAGCTGTACTGGTCGGGAGTAGAATACGTCAGGCCGCTGGACACAGAGTCTCCCGGAATATTTCAATACCTCCATTCCACCCTCATTATTCATTGTAAGAAGAATGTAGAGACCTCTCATCTCAGGCTCTGCTGTTCCACGTGTAGGGGACTTTGTTCCATATTTTCCAATCAACCTTTTCGATACATCATCGCCGTTAGCAGTGTTCGAGAGGGGACTGCCATCGAAGTCTATCGGCGATTTTCCCATTACAATGTCTGAAGCACAACCTTGATCGTGACCCAAGTTCTCTCTGGATGAAACTTCTTCGGTGGACCTACCCATAGCATCGTCGTAGTACAGATTCAAAGTTTTCATTGTTTGGCCAAGCTCGGCAATGTTCTGTTGAGATTGATGCTGGACAAAATCTAATGCAACAAGGCAAAATTTTTGCTGAGTTACGATGAAAGCACCCGATGTTCAAGTAAGCATAATCAATATCTCACCTGGTATATGGCTTAGTTGATGCTCACACATTGCATGCCACCTAGCAATGCGTTCGTGACAACGTACAGCTCGTGCATCACAATTTCCTCCATTTCCGATGTAGTTTTGTAAAATGAAATCTTTTCTGATCATTCTTGTTCGATCCCAAATGAACTGATACACATCAAGCGGTGGTGGCACAATAGATGGTTGCTGAGCAAATCTCTTGTCGGGACCTTGTCTGTCCCGCTCCTGAGGTGATATGCACAAAAGTCATATAGGAAGGACGACATCAGTGCAACTTTATTACAAGGCGGCAACAAGAAAATATCGGAAAATATATGCTCACCATTACCCATTCTTCTAAGTACCCACATACTCTCTCTAAGACCTCGGGCGGCCGAACAAGTTCTGGAATGTCTAACTTAAAGTCCGCAGCCGATCGACGAAAGCGTTTGACTGCGGTATCACGTAGAGTCCAGTCTTCTGGATGTAACCCACCGGGATCAGTGATCTTCGGAGGATTCGACAGCGTGGAGTCGAGGAAAGAAAATGTCAGAAATACCATGAGACAACAACTTACAAAATCTCGAATGAAAAATTTACCTCCAACAGCTGGATATCTCCTTCACGTTCGCGACGCAATAATTCCTCGTCAGGACACATACTTGTGCATGTCCCGATTAATGATTTGGCACTACTCAGATTTGTTATGTTCAAATCATCATCATCACCTTCATCGATGCCGGCGTCCGCTGAAGACTCCACAGAGTTGTCACCTGCAAACGGTACTCCTTCAGGTTTTTGGGACTGTTTTCCCACACGTGCTTTCAAATCTTCCGGCAGCAGCCTTGTGAGAGCTTGCTCTTGCTGGCTGTTGGATGAAGCGAAGCGAAGAGCATTTTTTGCAGCTAGATCGGCATTATTTGAGTTAGCTGGAGGAGAAGTGTTGGAACTTGAGCTTGATGATGAAAACGTGGCAGCACCGTTTACTTTGGCTTTGTCTTCCATGCCATTGTCAAGCGTTATATTTTCCCTTTGTTTTAATTGATTCAATCGTTTCTTCTTCTCCTGTAATTTTGCACGTAAAAGAGCTAGTTGATCCTCGCCTCTCGCGGCTGATGAAGTTGCGGCAGAAGTAGATGATTCAAGCCCGTCTCGAACTTCGGGTCGGTCACTTTCAGACTTTGCAGTGGGGCTCTTTTCTTTTCTGGGAATGCGTGGTCCTCCAAATGGAGACAATGACCAATTCGTCTCGTCATTGCTGCTGCTGCTGTTTCCCATTACATTATCGTGACCGTCCGGCTCATCTTCTTTCTTTCTAAATGGGCTTTTACTTCCACCTTCTGTCCCAAAAGGAGTAGAAGACCCAAAGCCAGATGATTGTGAGGGTGTGATTGGACTCCCAAAACCAAATGATGTCGATGATTTTCCATCAACTTGCGTTGACGTGAAAGAAGGGCTGGATAAATCTGCGGTCGCTCCACCTTTGGAAGGAGCACCAAATCCGGACGAAGTTACAGTGGCCGCTACCGTGGACGACGATCCGAATGTTAGAGGAGCCGCAGAAGAAGAGATACCGGTATGCGATCCCATGAAGCCAGACGAGCCGAATCCAGACGTGGTTTGTTGCGTTGTTGATATCACATTACCAGGAGCAGGTGTAAATCCATAAGGTGAGGCTGCGAGGGCGCTTGGGCCAAAGCCTGACGAATTACCACCTTTGCCCCATGAATTTGTCGGTGTAGTAGCAGCAGTTGTTGAGCGTCCAAATGAATTGGATCCTGCAACAGGGCTGCCAAATGCTGATGTACCTGTTGTCAGGCTTGGTGCTGCAGCGGTAAATGATGATAATAAGGTGTGACAAACTGTGCAGAAAATGCAATTAAAGAAAAAAGACCAAGAAACACAAATTGGGACATAAAATCAAAATCAAATTTCCGGAGACAACCATAGTCGTTCAGACTGACAACACGCGGAATGGCATCAACCAACACGCGAAAGTTCTATTTATCCGTGGTCAAATCCACTTCTGCATTTCCCCCAACGATTTCAATAGAAGCATGCCTCTAAACTCACATGCAAATGCAGATCCACTTGTGCCCGAGTTACCGAAGTTACTTCCACCAATAGTTGATCCGAAACCACCACTCACGGAAGGGAAGGAATGCGGGGGATTTTGTCCAAACGCCGGGGCTATTGACGAATCGTCATCGTAGTGAAAAACGGAATAAAAGGGTGAAATTTCATGAAACAATCATAGTTACAAAAAATGAAATCGGAAGAAAAATGTACCTGGTGGAGCTCCTGCGCCTAAGCCAAATGAATTGGGAGCTGAATAAGTGTTTTCCGAGGTTGTAATTTATGAAGGTAATAATTGAATCACTTCATAATATCATTCATTAGTAGCAAGAAAACTCACGTGCAGGACTAGTAACGTTCCCAAAGCCATTGGTTGGAGCTTCAATGGAATTACATTATATGACGAGAAAAAGGGACGAGTTTTTGTCCATTATTAGTAAGGAATGACAGATTCGATCGAAAAAATAAAGTGCAGTTCTTGATTATTTCATAAGCTGATTTTGCCAGAGACAATGCTGATGTCATGATGAAAACAAAAACCTCAAGTGTGATGTGTTACAATATTCAGTTTTGCACGTAGCCCTCATCGATTGCTGCATACCCTCAAAACTGAGTCTCGATTCTCAGGCAAAATTGAAAAAAAAACTTCAAACGCCAAAATCAAAACACTCACTAGAATTAACCGCACCAAATCCACTACCAAAACCAGAAGAGTTGCCAACAATTCCAGAAGAAGACGGATTATTTACAGCGGTACCAAAACCCGAATTATTGGAAGAAACACTGCTTCCGCCCGTTCCGCCGAAGCCCGAAGAATTGTTTGTCATGCCGGTGTTGGCACTCGTGCTGGAAACAAAGCCAGAAGTAGATGGCGCCATCCCTCCGCTTCCGAATCCTGTACTTCCCGCATTGCCGCCAAATGGTGCGGTAGACGAAGCGACGAATCCAAATCCAGAATTACCAGCAGGGGGGTTCCCGCCTCCAAATCCCGACGCACCTGAGGAAAAGTTGTTGGCCCCGCCCCCGAAAGGGATGCTCCCTGCGGCTGCTGAAGGATTGCTAGTGCCAAAGCCTCCCCCTCCGCCAAATGTGCTGTTGCCGAATCCACCGGATGAGGGGACATTTGTGTTGGGTGTGCCGAAACTTCCCCCGCCACCAAATGGTTGAGACTGTTGCTGTGAAGGTTGCCCAAATCCACTCGATCCGAATGAAAACCCAGACATTTCCTGATTTTTGTTTATTGGGGATACTTTCGTTCAAAAACGTGTTTTTGTAAAAATGCGTTCGTTACTCCGAAAGGGTTTGACTTGGATTGATTTGTCATGGATTTTTTCAGTGAAGGAGAAGAAAAAGTTATCAAATAATGAAGTCTAAGAATGAAAGTATGACCTGACGTATCGATACCTCCTGCCGCACTCCTTCCATCTAATAACTTTCCACGGATATATTTTTATGAATGTCTTATCTTGCGCCGACCAGGTCTAACATAACTTCTGTATGATGAGTTATTCCAGGGCCGACAAGTTGATCAAGACGTCTCTCCCTTGAAAAACAACTATAATCGTCGAGTGTAGAGAAGCCAAGGGTGTAAGAGGCTGTTCGAGGTCTGAGGTATTGTACGATATCTATCGATTGGTGGCATGAATGAAACATGAGAATAATATCTCTTGTATTCTCAGGCGTCGATCACTGTGGGCAAAATATGAGATTTCGTACTCTCTCTACAATTAATACTTTTTATCCTTTTAGGTGTCGTTGCATCATCCATATGTCCGGTGGTGTATGATGTGACCTTACGTGACCTCATGTGAATGTTTTTGTAAATTTACCTTTATGATCATTTCATGAAAATTGAAAAGACCATAATAAAATCAAAATAAAATCAAATATATTCAAAATCATCAAAGGTACTAAAAAGTACGCACCAATCTGCGATGCCTGTGTAACCGGGGCCTAACAATCCTCCTGCGACCATACGAAGTATCGTAATGCCAAAACATCACAGATACTACTCTTACTATACTGTACACTGAAGACTTTTCACACCATGATCGTTGTATTCCGTCGGCCACCACAAGTTCTCCGTTTTCCTGCATCACTGCTCATAATCCATAGAAAAACTGACCTTGGGCCCAATGTTTCACACAGTGCCTGGGGTGAATGTCATGCCAAGTCCGTCCGCGGCACACATGGCTGGTCGGCAACAGCGTCCTCGCTTCCTAAGGGACGTCATAAGTCTCCAGCAGTGCGGTTGCCATGCCGGATCAATACGTGTTTGGCCTCCCTGTCTTCTCATGCCGCATCAGACGGAGATTCGGAATCGGAAAGCCACGATCACGATCTTACTATTACTGAAAAGATCCGCGAAAGCCAACAATCTATCCGGGTCGTCGAAGTTTGTGAAGGTGGTGGGTCTGTCACCATTCAATACCATTGCAACGACAACGGCACTGACCAAGAAAACATGCGAATTTCGACTTATCACGCTTCGTGGCTGTGGTCCAACGATCCGCAGCGAGTGATGCTCCCGTCAGGACAGCGTACTTCCACTCCTGGCGAATGGATTCGTACGAGTAGTGGGAATCCGCCGTCTATTTTTGATGCAAACATACTTTACTGCGGATTAGAACAAAATGTGGAAAATGACAAAAATCATGTGGTACATGTTCCAGGCCCCACGCTAGATGATTCATGCCATCCGTTGGCAATATATGGCCGACATAAATCATGGGTTAAAGCAACATTTTCGGCAAACAAATCATTTGAATCTGATGCAAAACTAACACAAATTGTTAGGCCATATCTTCGCATCACATGGAATCAACAAAGCCATTCCAATGCCTCGAAAATATCAGAAACTAAAGAATCATATTTCGATGTCGAATGGCTACGAAGAATGAGTTATGATGATTTATCTCGGATGCAACGTAAGAGAAGGACTGAAGTTCAACCTATCCATGCAATTCGAAAAAGTGGCCCACCTTTGTGGCAAGCTACAAAATCATCAAAGAAAGAAAGCCCAACAGTCGTGCCCGAGGACCCAGAGAGAAATGAAGATGGATTAATTCACATCAGATACTCTTCGATCCTAGATTCCGATGGAAAAATTCTTCAATCAGGTTTATTCCGACTACTCCACACAGTCTTCCGAGACGGCGCTGCGATCGTCTCTAGCACACCTGTCATCGACAACCACTCCGACCATCACAAAACCACCACTCTGTCTTCAGACAAAATTGAATCCCTAAACGAAGAACAATTACCAGTAGCTCAACTCGCCAAAGCCATGTCCGGCGGGGCTCTCTCCCACGGAGCACTATACGGAAACATCTTTCACGTTCGGGTAGGGGAACGGGATTCCAATAATGTTGCTTACACTTCCGCCTCTTTGTGTCCTCATCAAGATTTGGCATATTACGAATCTCCACCGGGAATGCAATTGCTTCACTGCGTAGCGATGGACGAGGGAGTGATTGGAGGAGAGAGCACTTTGATCGATGCGCTGGCGGCGGCATATCGATTGAGAGAGCTTCGGCCAGAGAGTTTTGAGTGCTTGGTTCGATGTCCGGCGACCTTCGTCAAGCAGAGGGCTGGGGCGAGCATGACGTATCGGAGACCTCATATTGTATTAGCCGAGGATGGGATTTCCAATACCAGAGAGTTGATGGAGAGAGAAATTGTGGCGGTTCATTGGAGTCCTCCTTTCGAAGGGCCCGTTGTGTTGCCCCCTGGAGATGTAGATAGATACTATGAAGCCTATTCTGATTTTGAGAGGATTTTGGACTTGGCCGTCACATCAGAAGATTGTGATGAACGCGATGAACTTTCGCAGTATGCGAATGAGTTTACTTGGGAGCGTAAACTTTCTCCCGGAGAAGTTCTTGTTTTTAACAACCGCAGGATGCTTCATGGAAGACGCGGGTTCTCTTTTGAGGAAGGGTTAGGCCAACGGCACCTTGTTGGATGTTATACTAATATCGATGACACTGTGAACTGTTATCGTGTGAATTTGAGAGATATGGTTCTAAAAGGCATGAAGGATGGTGACGTGTCTCCTGCAGTAATGAATGTCGGTAATGGAACCTGCATTATTCCGTAACCTGTGAAATAACCCCTATTTTACAAATAAGTAATTCGTCCTATTCAGAAATATGCATGTTTTCAGCTGTATCGTCATTTTTGAATACAGCGCTTTCTATTTTTTGGTCAAAAAGTGCTGTTTCTCACAATCCCTAGAAAGACTAGGTAGGCGGCAACGTCTAGGTACTTCTTGTGGTTCAATGAAACAATAACATGACGTTCAACGAGACAAAATCTTAAGAAGTCAATTCGATGTCAAACTAAGGAAATTCTAACACCTCTAAACCTCGTCCCCCAAGCGGATACGGAGTCTATGAGGGTCAAACCTTGGTAGAATGATGCAGTTTAGATTTTGTGCACATTCTTTGAGAAGGTTCTCTGTTTCGGTTCATGACCAAGAAAACAATGAAATGAGTTTCATATTCATATCCTTCATACAGAAAGTCTAGCAACATCACAGCGTCACCGAACCTTGACAATTCATCTATCCTTTTTTAAATGTCTTGAAGCCTAGCACAGGAAAATTAGCCTTCTGGTCTCGCTTGAATCCAATCATGTTTCATGGCATCAGTTAAGTTCAATCGTCTCATTGGATCTTTTTGCATTAATTTCGTGATGAAATCCTTCAATCCAATATCACAAGAATCCGGAAATGAGAGATCTTCATTCTGGATTCTCTCATACAAATCCATTAGCCTTTGATTGTTGTTTGCTCCGATACCAATAAACGGTGGCCTCCCAAAACGAACGCAGTACAAAGTTGCCCCGAGTGCATAGACATCTGCCAGGCGACCATCGTGCGCAACACCACTCACAACCTCTGGAGCCATGAAAGACGGCGTGCCTGCAGTGTCCAAGCGCACACGGCCTTGGCCAGATATTCCGAAGTCACAGATTTTTACTATACCCGTTTCTGAAACAAGAATGTTTGACGGTTTCAGATCATTGTGTAGAATATCATTTGAGTGGAGATACGACAGGCCGCGCATTATTTGCCTCGAAATATCCCACAACTGTTTATCATTGATGGGTTGCGAGTTAGTGGATTGTGATCCAAACGCTTTTGAAAGATCACCCCTTTTGAGATATTCCAACACCATGTACACTTTGTTGACCTTGGGGTCGTCCAATACTTCATGTAATCTTATAACATTCGGATGATTTAGCTTCTTCATAATTTCAACTTCTCTGCGAAAATTTGCCATTTTCGATTGGATGATCATTTTCCTATTCATAATCTTCATAGCGAATAACTCGTTGGTTTTTTTTTGTTTACAGAGGCGAACTTCAGCAAAAGCTCCCTGACCCAATGACGAAAGAACAAGGTAATCATTCACAACAAATCTGTTGGTGAGCCAGTCACCGCTCGTTGCTGCGGGTCTATTGATCGGCAATGCCGCGTGATGTCTTTCTACTCTTGATTGCTCTGTAACAGTGTGCTCTTCAAAACAACTTGTGCCTTTCCTTGATGTTTCGCACACTACTGAATTGCTGTTGTCTTCTGGGGCGAAAAAATATCCATGCGGCGAATATTTTGGCTGCTTTGTTTTGGAGAGAGGATATGCGGAATATCTTTGTGATGCGAAGCTCAACTTATTGGGAGAGTCTGGCCATGTATTCCCGCCAAACGATTCATCTCGGCCCAGAAATTTTGACTGCACCAACGATTCGTCAAACGCTTCAAGCTCATTACTTGTCTCAGTGTCTGCAAGCCAATTAACGACGCTTTCATCTCCAGAATCATCCATCGTTTGGTTATCTCGGCAAGTTGACATCAAAAACGGTTCTGATTTAGATTGCGTCTTCTCTTCTGTTTCCTTAGTTGCTGAGACGGTGGTACAACAGTCGCTTTCAGATGAGCTGCTGCTGGATATGTCTGCCCGTAGATTTCGTATTCGACGAGGACCAAGATCGGATGCATCTGAGATATTCTCCGCGCACGCTGCTGTAATTTTTTCAACACTGATACCATTTTTTTTCTTTGCACGAGGATATACCTCGCCACTGACCCGAACAAAATTAGCGTTTCCGCTGGTTACTTGTGAAGTAGGATATCGACACTTCGAAAAAATGATTCCCATGGCACAGTAAACATTGATTCTTTAAATGCGCAAAATTTAAGCAAATAGAATCTGCACAACAATCAAAGGAGTTCCTATTATGGGAGAAATTTTTGAAAATGTTTGACTTACATTTGAAAAATGACAAAAAATTCAATTTTTAATCTCCCTGATTCATGCTCGCAGTTCAGAGTCAATCAAAAGTCTCTCGCGTTTAATCGCTTTCCAATTGGAGAGATTTTACGTAGGCAAAAATATTTCTGGCAAAACATGTGGAAGTTGATGAATACAATCTATTTCGTGTTCTGCGTGTTCTGTCGTCACTTTTTTCCCGCAATCGCGGCTAACTTTTCCAACCAAAATGCACCTCCATCCTACATTCCTACCTGCAGAGATATTTGTAACAGAATCATCGACAAATATGCATGACTCTGGATTGTTAACACCTGCCTTTTTCATAGCAATGTGGAAGGAACTCTCAGAGTGTTTCGTTTCAAATCGACAATCCTTCACATCAATGATATCGTCAAATAAATCAGAAATTCCTAATGCATCTAAACATCTTTCGGCGTGGTGACGAACACTGGCAGTGAAGACAAATTTTCGTATGGATGGATCAATTTTTGATATCATGCCACGCAATTGTTCATCCGGTGATAATAGCTCGTGTATTGGCAAGTCATGTACTGTTTCCAAGAATCCATCCATCGATTTTGAACAATCCCTCGATAAATATCCTTCTGCAATGAGTCCCCTCAACGCCGTTCCGTGTTCTTTGTACAATTTGTATGCGTACCCTTCCTCCAAGCCAAACTTCGTTTGACAATGTTCCTCTATTTTTCTTGTCAAATGTCCGGCTGTTTTCCAATTGTCAAAATATAAACAGTCGTCACAGTCGAAAAAGATCACCTCAGGTTTGGGGCGGAGGGTATATAAGTCCAAGTCCGAGCCACTTGTTCCTCTGAGAAGGCGCCTACCTAGGATACATGCATCGATGCTGTGTTGAAGGTAGAGATTTATTACGTACCAACTCAGGTGACATTTTTGAACGAGTGGAGAGTTGTTTTGGGTTAAGTGATACATTTCACGGAAACACGACACATTCAAAACTACTTCGCTCCCCGACAATTCCATTAATGTCCGAGCTTCCTCCGATGAAAAAGTGGCTTCTAGAAGAGTTGCACGTTGATTAGTGTAATTATTATCGCATTTTGCCATGTCATCCTTTGACAACGGAAAAGAGAATAATCGTTTGGGGGGTGAAATGGAACTGGTCTTCAAACATGCAATCATTGATTTATATTCGTGGACATTGTGAATAGCGGTGATTTGATGTGTAACCCCATATTCGCCGTATCTCTTTACTAATAGCAAATCGCTCCATGCAGATGACATCTCATATTCTTCGACACCCAACCACGTCCTCATGTAGGAAGAGCGTTCATCACAGCCCTTGTCTGATATTTTGATGACAACGTAAGCTGGAGTTCCCACGTCACTCATTGCGGACTTGTGTAAAGACATTGCTGATGAATTTGGAGTTGGTACGAGGCGTCTAACGGCGGGTAGTGATGCGGATGCCCTCAGTGAAAGTTTGTTGTAGGGATGAGAAAGAACAAAGGCAAAGGATGCCACTGGCAGCAAAAGCATGTTTGAGAGCACAAAATGAAATTTGCATAAAACATAGTTGCGCGTCCTAGCCCTTCGGGTGATTTTTCTTTTTTTCTGGCACATATCGTACCCATAGTTGTCAAAAGTTCCGGTCAAAAATGATCCAAAAGTGAACCTAACTTTTGACGCTCACGTAGAATGGAAAATAATGGACTTACAATGGGGCGTTTTAATTGGTATTTTGATAACCAATTAGTAGTCATGGAACATAGGTTGAAATATATTTTTTTCTTACATTTACGATCCAATATTAGAGTGGTGCCAAGAAGGGAGGT
>JALLPE010000856.1:0-14262 GCA_036940025.1 Conticribra weissflogii | reverse complement strand
TTCAGTGTCCTCTGACTCCCTCCTGATGAATCAGCCACTGGATATATGGCATGATCACAATACTCCATGGACAAGAGTCTTGAGAGAGATCATATGACAGGCTTCAGGGGATGAAGCAATTGAGCTTGATAGTGATCTATTTTGGTTTAAGATCCAACATCTTGGTGTCCCATGACATCTTCCATCTGATTGCAAACATGTGGATAAAATTACAATACATCAGGGAGAAATCCTTCACAACCAGTGCATCTGGTCCCAGGTAATCAAATTCAATACTTTTTGTGAACATTCTGCATCAAAGATATTTCAATATAACTTAAGAAGTGTTCAGGTGTCCATTTTATTACCTTTTGTGCCACATTTGCAATCATTACTGTGTACCTATTATCTCAATGCTGAAAAAATATCCTAACAATAACTCCATATCTGACTCTTTTGCACTGGGTTCATTGTCAATGAAGAGGTTTGAGATCATTGCTATCAATGAGATCATATATAAACATTGTGGCATTTATTACTTGAAGTATGATCAGTTGATAAATATGTCTCCCATGTTTTTGTATAAAGTGAAGAAGTTGTATATACGTAACAGTATCACACAATATCCTCTGTGATTCTAACTAAAAATAAATCTAACAATATCTCTAGTCTAAGTTTCCAAGTTTCTCAATATAATCAGCGACAATTTGCATATTATAGCAATCTTGGATTACCAGTATCTCATTTTCATCTATGATATCTGATTAATTCTACTGGGGACGCACCGGACTGGCTATTATTTTTTTATCAAGCAAATTTAGTTTTTCCGTCGTCAGTAAACTGGGGTCTAAAAATCAAACAAGAGTACGATACTACGACAAAGACCTTAAGAGTTAATTACATACATAGAATAAAAACGACATAATAGATATACCAAGAAAATGAATGGTCATCACGAAATGCCTAAGCCTGTGACTCGAATGATAAGAAGACTTCAGTACCGGATTCAACTCGAGACTCACCCAAAATCGCTCTGTCAGTTATTTTATGAGACTCGACATATGTTCTTTGAACGATGACGAAATAAGAATATACGTATCGACAATTATCATTCAGGGACTTGTGTAAATGAATATTACCAGTCACGGAGTCAAATGAATCGGAGAAATATTATGATGTATCGTAAAATAATAATACATCATTCGCGGCCATCTTTCCTATCTTGTTGATGTAGGGACGGGTGTGTAGTTTAACTATACAAATGAGTAAGATGACAAAAATACAATAGTTCTATTGTACCAAGAATAGTACAAAAGACTGCCATAACTTGATTGTACTATGTATCATACTTTTGAGGAGTAGATGGTGGGAAACCTTGAAACACCTAAAAACGTTCTCTATTACTCTTCTCTCCTTTCAGAGGAGAGACAATAATTCCAAAATTTGAGAAATTGTGATACAAATTTTTCTGTATGTTGCGCCAGTACTTATAAAGTCTTGGCAAAATATTATTTTGAATTTTAGTTAATAATAGTAATAGTTCCCAGGTAATTTCGTGTGTCCATGAAGAATAAAATAAAATTAGCTAGAGAATAATATCATCTCCATTCAGTTGTCTTCCTGGAACAAGCTATAGTGGACACATACTATTCCTACGCAAATTGAGTCAAAAATAATTAACGTTTTTCAGATTAAGTTTTGTCCATGCTCAACCAAATTGCAATGAATTGATATGGTAATGATCGATATCATACAATCAGCTATCCAAAATGGAAAATAATTGATAGTGATTAGAATTGTTGTATTAAACTTCCCATTGTTCACATTTTCATCCATGCCAAGAGTCCTTTTCATCTCTGTTTGCCATGTAGCTTTGTTGTCTGAATCCTTTCCAACTTTTCAAGCCTTGACATTGCTTTCTGGCCTGTGTTATGGTCTGAAGTATGATCATTGGGAGCCAGTATTAGAAGGAGTTGTTTCAATATTGTCTTTGAGTCTTTGGCTGTCACAGATGGGTCTACTTCAGATGGTTTGATTTTCATGAATGTGTTCATGCCATCTGCTCATGTTGCAGCCTACTTTTTGTCTTGGCCTCCTGCAGTTCTGTCTTTTTTCTGTTTGATGCTCTCATTTTTTAAATACAGCAATTGTGCAACCTGAATTCCACACTTATGAAGGCAACCAGTTGAATTGAATGCATTATCCTGCAATATTTTATTGATTAATGTTTCTTGGTAAGTGATGATCTGCTGTAGTTTAGCAATCAGAACCTTGAGATCAAGAATATTTCCAATGAATCCTCTCTCAATCAATTTTTTTGCATTTTTCACAATGCTTACAAGCATCATGATCTGATTATCCTCCTTGCCAACAGCAGTTTGTTTCCACTAAGTTGCTATTGCACTCTCTCATCATACAATGCATTCCTACTCATAGGAATGGATCCCACTTCCACCACCATTTCCAAATGCTTTGTTGGGTAAAGGTATTATCAAATGGCCTCAGCTCAATTTGGTTGCCCAGGTACCCATTGACAATGGCAGATAGGTCAGTGTTATCAATTTTACATTGCATACACTGCCATTTGGTTCAAATTTGTAACATTCCTCCTCACTGTTGACATCATCAGGATCCCCCTCTCCATGAAATCTGCCTAGTCTGCAGCATGTTAAGTAGTATCTCCTTCAACTATTACTGGCATGGAATCATCTTTTGCTGTGGTTGATTGTTTTTCCTCCTCTGTCTTCTTGTGCACCCTCATTTTTCCCAAATCAGCAACATGAGCTGCTATTGTTGACAGCTACTCAAAGTGTGCTTACGTCACAAGCAGGTTTGTATAATGTGATCCCCTGGACTGATTCTTGGGTTGCCTCAGTGTTGTTTGGCAGTCCAAGTATAATGTTGACAACAATTCCAAATTATTTTTTGTGTTCATTGACATGCTCTTGATCTTTGGAAAGTCAACTGGGACTGTTGTCAGTCTTGATCATCAGAGGTTTTTTCAGTTTTTGTATTGTGACAGGATCACCTACTTTTTCTGGCTGTACATTGGGATAGCAAGAAGGAATTAATTTATTTAACTATTGGGGAAAAAATTTATCCTCCCTTTGGGTGCATTGCTACAAATGAATCCCACTCTCTCTCATACCCTGTGCCATATTTACCCCTCACTTTAGGGAGATTTTACACCAAGCTGGATCAATACAATAATTTCATTCAATTTTAGTTTTAGTGTCAAAAATAAACAGTAGTAACAGCGGTTTGAGTGGATTGTTGCTGTAAACTCCTATGATATGCTGGTTGCTCTTGGTGATGTGATCAATGGCTCATGGAAAGTATGGGTTGTGATATCACTGTCCTTGAACTCCATCCTTGACATTTGACCAAGTTTTTGCTCAAATTCATCAAAATTGAAAATCCACAAGATATTGTCTTCATGATTAAAGTAACTTCAGATTTTACAACAACTAGAGGAGAAAAATTAAAATGTTGATGCAATGAATTGTTGTGATAAAATTTTTTGAGAAATAGAATAAAATAAATCACTCAAAAAAAAACATTTTTTACAAATCCAATATCAAGTATGTAATTTTTGTGAATGTCAATCCAATCATTGATATTTTGTGCAGATAGCCATTCTGCACACCTGTCCTTGTGCTTCTTTGCCTTTGCTGGGATAAAATTCTTGGGATGATCAGCCCTAGTTTTTTGTCAGACATAGTAAGTGGAATTTTTTCTTTCCCATTTTGCCCCATCAGTCATGACCTCATTGTTGAATGCATATTCCTTCCAGATGCCTTGCTTTCTTGGCTAAAAACTTGCATCATTGCTGAATATGTTTTCAGTGTTTTGGTAAATTGCTGAGGAACTTTGGAAGGTTATCTATTTTTTGGTGGAGAAACTCCAATAATTCCCAAGTCCACAGCATTTTGCACAGTTTGATGGATCAATTTTTTGTTGTATTCTCCCGTGAATCCATATTTCTTCTTGATTTTATTTATGATGGCATGGGATCAAAAACCTCTCTCTTGTTGCAACTTTTTGCGCTACAGCAAGTTTCTATAGTTGTTTCTTTGAATGCTTGTTTGTAGGAAGGATTGGAATTTTTCCTCTGAGCGTTTTCCAAAAACTGTCTTTGTCAGTTTCAAGACTGGAGCATTTTTTGCAATGGTTTAAATTAGTAATAATTTTTTTCTTTGACACACCGATTTGGCATCATTACTAGTGCCTTAGATTCATCTGACGGAGAATGACTTAACAGAATTGAATTTTCTGGCTTGCTTGAGTTATGCAATGATGATGGAGGAGATGGCAAAGATATTGATGAAAGATCTCTGTCAGTTTTTGTTCGGAGTAAGTGGAGGAGGGGCACAAAATTTTAAATAATGAGCATCAACATGTTTCTTCATTGCCTGATAAGTAATAATTTTCCTGCCAGTGTCAGGGCAAGGCAAGTATCAAGGTTGTTGTTAATAATCTTTAAATTCAACATAGTTTAAAATGGATGAGATCAAAACAAAGAGAAAATTGTAGTAAAAATCTATCAATTAAATGCACCCAACCAAAGGCATTGTGTGCTATCCATCCTGTCCATTCCAGAGGATTTTCCTGGGACTCTTGTGGCACCCACTCCATCTTTATTGGGACATTGGATGTCTGCTATTGTTGATCATTTGCTGTTTTGCAAAGTCAACCTACAATATTTGTCTTCTTCAAAATGGATGATTGAGCTTTGGCTGGTTGGGACACAGTGACTATTCAGCCAAAGTGTGCCATATTTCACATCAAAGTTCACAGAATTTTGTTCTCATTCCTGCATTTGATATCAGAATCATATCGAAATGTCTTTGTGAGGAGTTATTGTTGAATTTGTCTCACCACCAAAAGCCAAAAGTTAGGGTTCAATTTGGTGCATCAAAAGTTTTGACAACTATGGGTACTTGTCACTACCTCTTATCCTAACACTGACACGGGGTCAATCCATCTGTATGTCACCAAAATTGGAGAGTCAATGAATAACAAAAATACATTTTCCAAAATAATATTTCACAGCATAACAAACTAAACCAACCCAGCACAAGAATAATGATTATTTATTTTTATCAATGATTCTCAGCCATATATCTCCTTTGGAAAACCTGGGAGATGTTGCAGTTGACAGCCTGCTGAAGGTAGGGCATCTCCTATGATGGGGCAATGTTTTCATGCCCTAGCATGACACAGCGGGCTTGCTAAGAACTGGTTGAAACAAAATATTTGATAAAATAGGTCATTAATTAAGATGTAATTAAATGTAAATCAACTCATGTGGTCTCCAGAGTGCTGAGTCATTGATATATTTAGAACTCCATGAAGATAATCAGGTTTCAATGAATGCTGAATTATGGGACTGATTTAGTCCAGTCCTGCATTGGGACATAATGAAATGGATTGGTTTAGAAATCCCACAAGCCATCCTCCACCACCATGTTACTCTTAAACACTAACTCACCTTTTTTGATCACGTTCAACACTTTGCTACATAGTAATTTCAAATTCATCAACATAATATAGTTGTAGCAATTTCTGGTCTGGTTTTATATTATTCCATTGCAGCATGATAACTGCGGGAACTCATGCCAACATCCGATTCCACTGCAACAGTTTCATTTCTTTGATGTTAGTGATTGTTCACTAGTGCATTCATCAAACCACCTTTCAACTTACCATGAACACTATTTTTAATTATTATGACCCGCCGTGAAAGACTGCAGGTTGGTGTTTGTCTCGTATCATACTTCATATTTCAGCGTGATTGTTTGTTGTTCTTTGTCTTAACAATCTCTTGTAGGACAATACCTAAAAAGATGATTTTAAAAAATTGGAAGCAATCCTTCATTTTTAAATGATTCTCCATCAAAGTTTGTTCAGATTATCGAAGTTGATTAGCTTTTGACACACTGTCAGCAACACGAACAAAAGGTTCCCTCTCGAGAGTCTTCGTTTGCACAGAGAAAATCCAAGAGTGCATGCATCATAACACTTTGTCGGTCAATTTCTCAACTTCTTGTTTGCGGCTATAATACTCTCACTAAAATGTGTACTTCTTTCGGGGCTCTAGGTCTGGAAAATAATATGTTTAGGCGGTGTCAAACCTTGAATTTTTAGAGGCAACCGCTGCAACGACGCGCTGAACATTAGAGATCTACCAGGCTTCGGGAGATTTCGGGTGCAACTCGACAGTTTTACCACTATTTCCAATATATGTAGGTAAATACTTCAAACGACTCCGTACCAGGATTCGAAATTCAAATTGGAACAACTATCCATTCGCGCCCGTGTGCCAATTTTATATCGCGTTTATCAAGAAGTTTATCTCTCACATCTCGCCATGTCGTTTCTTTCTCCTCCAAACGAAGATTCATCGAAATTATCAGATCATCCTAGAACTTCAAACCATCGTCAATCAATCATTGATAATGCGTCTTCAGCAGGTCTTCTCAGTGGAGGCACCGGCAACATCAACGAAAGAAAATTATCAAGGCATTCTAGTTTGGACAATTCCAATGGTATCAGTAGGAACAATAGCCCCGTCAGTAGCAGCAGTTACCCAAATTCCCTTCCTCCCAATGATCATCTTCATCTCAAGGGTTATCAGAAGCATCTTCAAACCAAGGTAGACCATTTGGATTCTTCGACCAGTAGTTGCGCTATCTTGGGCACAGTCAATGCATCATCGTCCTATAATACAACGTCCAGAAACAAAACGAACTCATTTTTCCTCATGATCACTGGCCACATCGAATCTGCTCATTATGCAACATCAACAGCTCCAACCGATCAATTATACTGCCGCTATTCCTTTTCCTACGGACCCGACTGGGAAGTAGTCCACGGAGTGTCGATGGGCCTCTCTCAAATAGCACGACAAGGTCTCATCCTTGGAGGATACGAAAATTTTTCTTCACACAAAAATAATGCCACCGTGTGGAATTTCCCCATCGAAATATCGTTTCAATCTACCAGCCCCCACGGATGGCCCCGCCTCGCCATCTCCGTGTACGGATTTGATTTCCTCGGCCGGGATGTCATTCGCGGCTATGCCAGCCTTCTCATCCCATTGACTCCAGGGAGGCACGTGAAGTGGGTTAAGGCCTATCGTCCGATTTCGGGAAGTAAATGCCAACAGTTTGTGAATTGGCTTTTGGGGACGCAGCCGGAATATTATGACTCGAAGACTGTAACCAGAGGGGAAGGACGAAGCGTGACGAGGGTTGTGAGTGACGATGGGTTGATGATTAAGGTTGTTCTGACTGTGACGAGAAAGGATTTTTCCACGTTTGGATACACCACGACTTCATCGAGTCAAATGTGACTTGGCTAGTCAAAAAATTCAGTTCTTATTCGGTGCAACGCGTTTTGGGGATTTTGTCACTAGAAACACTAATCAAACTTTAACAGATGCGGCTTGAAATTGACTCGGTGATGCTATGTATTTGTTTAACAATGAAATGACAATAGAATACGGACTGCTGTGGAAAAACCCATTTGCATACGTTTGTCCCAAAAACATACTTTCGAACGGGAGCTAGAGTGTTTGCAATGTCATGACTTTTTCGCAAACTTACATAAATAATGATTGGATCCGCCTCTCTCAGCTGGTAATTCACCGATGCACTTCTTGCAAATTGCCAAGTCTCAACCAGCATCGTAAATGCAAACTAGTTCAATCTCCACTTGCTCCAAATCATCGTTCAAAAATGAACCAAGATCATACCCCCGAAACAAAGCCCCCTAAATCAGCTCGAACTAAGAAACCTGTTGTTGTTGCTGCGCCGCCATGGCCTTGGCAGCTTCCACTGCCGCACGTTGCATAGCCCCCTGCATTTCCTGAATGTTTTTTGCCAATTCCTGTGATTGCTTCTCCTTCTTCTCAATGAGTTGTTCTGTTTTTTTCCTGAAAATTAGCCAGTAAAATCGATGTCGACATCGAGAAAACACGACGAATTGAAGTCAAAATGAGTAACGTCGACATTAAAACAAGCAAACATAATTCACCATAAATTAATTTGAAATAAACATGAAAACTCGGAGCAACTTACATTTCCCCCGATATAAATTCCAATCGCTTTTCCACAGTATCTAACGCCTCTTCCAATTCGTTTTTGATCAGGACGGGCCCCACTTGTTTGTAAATAACTGCTTCATTTCCGTCATTTCCCTGAACAGTAATACAGCAGGAAAATGAGTTCATTAGATAATATAAATTGAACGTAAACATTTTGGCTTCCTTTCAAATTTCTCTCCCAGAAAATGCAAATATAATTTCATTCGTGCCTAACAAATACAAACCAACACCGAAAACAGCGGAAATAGCGTCACTCTGCAAGAATAAATTTCAATACAACCAACAACTCTACCAACCTCGCGTTCGCAAACTTCCAACTCCTGTTTGACCATTTCATTCTCATTCCTCTGCGCCATCAACGTTCCCAAGTCGGTGCGGTGTTTCATCAGCTCTTCTTGCAGGGTGCGGAATTCTTGGATTTTTTGATCTACGGCAGTGGCGGCTTCGGCCCCTATGTTGCTGTTGCCGATGTTGGACATGGTTTGAGGTTATCGTACGGTGGTTGGGTGATAGGTGTGTTTGATTGCAGAGAGGGTTTCAGTGCTGGTCAACGAAACTAGGAAAGAAGATAGCGACAGAAAATATGAAAAAAAGGGGAGCGTGGGCCTCGCTCGGACGTCCTGGTTGCAATCACCATATGATAGATAGTGTCAGCAGGGTCCTACAATACCAAGACAGAAAATGAAACATGGGCCTCGCTTTCTCGCAATGATTGCAGTAAGTAGTACCCTATGTAGGTATGGTACTTTCCAAATTTACTTTTTTACTTTTTTACTTTTTGGCAGTCATACATCGCAAAAATGGGGCTATTTGAACACAATTTTTAAGTGACTCCACAGCGTCCTACAACTAACACCAATGTGTTGTCTGGCCTAAATACAATGTAATATTATTGCTTCAAGAATGGGAAGAGCACGAAGAAATCAACGCGATGCCATCCGAAAACAACGTGCCAAGAGACGTAGGAAGAATGATGGAGACGACGACGACTATGACGACGATGACGACGAGGAAGACTATTGTGCTTCAGAGGACTTTAATCACATCCATCTGGTAAATGGGCGCAGATCGAACACATCTAACAGTTCCAGTAACGAAAAGGAGGAAAATGTCCCAATCAATACTGGCTCGGGTCCCAAGCACCTCAATAGAAGTGATGATTCAAAAGAGCGAAATGTTAGTGAGAAGAGTACATGCAATCAACATGATGTATCTCCCTGTATTGAGAACAAAGGCTGCATCTTTAAAAAATGTGGTGACGATGACGTAAAAAGCAATAACGTAAAGCAGAATGGTAGCGAGGAAAAAGGGAATGCAACAGAAGAAATACTCGCGCAGGAGGAACACCAGCACCCGAAATCAGAACAACAAAAACCGATTCGGCCGCTGGATAGAATAGAGCGAATGAGGCTGAAGAAACAGCAGCAAAAAGCCAGGAGGAAGGAGAAAAGGGCCGCGAGAGAATCTTCATCTTCGAAATGAACAATTATTTGGACGAATCTTTTTATCCGATGACAACACTTCAGTAATATTTCTGTTTCGTCGAGCAGTTGTAATTTTGGGGCTGATGGCCGAAATTTCTCTGCCCATTCACCTAATCACTTCTGTTTAAGCAGCAGACGATTTTTCGAGGTGTATTCAGACATTTGGAACAACGAACCGAATTGATCGCATGAAGCTTGATTCGAGGAAGTACTACTATCAAAAGGTCAAAAATTTCAGCAGTATAGTGAGTATATACGTATTAAAATAATTCTTCAAGTGTTTCGAAAATCGCAAAAAATAATGGTGGACTTTAAGTATGTTCGAACGTGGCAATTCCTTTTCACCAACGGACTATCGATTTCTGATGTACAAGAAATGCATTCATTATTCCTTCGACAATCATAATTCTTGAGGACTATAAATAGTTCTGGCACAGTTATTCTCTTTTCCTACCCTAGTTAGCAATAATGTCGTCAGATCGCCCAGTTTTGCTTTCGAGTCGACTCTATTACAATGTTGCTTTAATCGATGAATCATCTTCGACTCTTACTTCTTTTATCTATGTGGAAGTCATCCAAACCAACGCTAAATACAGTCCTCCCGCTTGGAATGCTAATCCTACCAATGCAAATTGAACCCCAACGCATCTCGGCATGCAGCAAGGAAACAACCTAACGACCGAATAATTTCAAGAACGAAGAAATAAATTGAGCGATTCCTCGATGGCATCGCGATTATTCAACAAAAAATCAAATGAGATAATCATATTTCAGTCACTTACTGATGGCAAGCGTGAGCATCGGATCCTTCCACCGTTCTCGTGATCAAGTCATCGTAGATATCATACATGCTAAATGATCCGATAAACTGAGTGAAAACGAACACGAACAAGACGATGAAAATTTGCAACGGGAGTTTGAATGAATAAGAAAGTACACATGAGAAAATTGTATGTGTCCATACCAAGAACCAAAGATGCAAAAGAACCATTGCAAAGAGATAAAAACAAACAAATGCTTAGAACTCACCACCCCATAAAACAAAGTCAAAAACTGCAAAAAAGGCGTAACCACCAACCAATCCATTAAAATAAACCCCACAGTCAAAACCAAAAACCCCAAATTCAACCCGACCATAACCCGATTCGGCGCGAAAAATAGCGAAACCACCATCCCCGCGCAAAACACCCCTGCCGCCACCGTCGACGCCACCCGATCCCCGCTCAAAACCACAAACACCCCTCCCCAAAACGCCCCCCCGCAATACCCCGCCGGAACCATCTCTTCCCCCCCACGTACTTCGTCACGCCCCCCTCGTTGGTGTACACTTCGATGGCCTTGACGGATCCGCACGTGAGCCAGCAGGCCGTGGCGTGGGACATTTCGTGGACGAAGACGGCGATGAGTTTCATAGGTTTCATTATGGTGGTGTTCCAGAGGAGGTAGATGAGGAGTAGGTAGCCGGCAGTGAGGGAGAGGAAGATTATTTCGGGGGTGGTGCAGCAGTTGGAGAGGTCCCAGTCGGCGCCGCTGGAAGAGGCGTTGTCGTTTTGGGTGAGCCACGTCGGAGATGCCAAGGCGGCATCTGAGGCGTCAGCTGACAAGTCATGGGGATCGGAGTCTGAGGAGAGGAAAGACGGGTCGTTGAGTTCTTGGGAGTAAAGGCTTGCTTGGCGAAGGTGGTTCATGGTTGTGTTGATGACTTTGGCAGTTCAGAAATGTTGTTAGTGGCTCGACGTTGTCAAAAGCATTTTTTCGTGTATTTTTGACAGAGGTTTTAGATCCGTGTATCTTTCGGACCTGATTTAGTTTTAACGAAATCAACATTGAGACAAAAAAGATAAAAAATTTTATTTTTGTCTTTTCCTCAAAATTTTAATATTGAAACTGGCAATTTTATTTTACCGAGACATTATTTTTTAGAATACAACATTTCGTTGTCACTGATTGTAGTGATAAAGATCATAAAATTTAATATTTTGCGATCACACCAATTTTTTGCGACGTAAAGAAAACCTAGAGCCAGCTCTCAGCTCTACAACAAATACCATACTGCTACCACCCAACACCCAAATAAGATCAACCTACCTGGTACTCCTTGGCGACCTTCACGAGCACCATGAACACGACCCGCACCTCTCTCATCGCGTTCCTGATGATTCAAACCTCATCGACGGCTGCAGCACAGGTGAGACCATTGGGATCATTGATGACATGATGGTTTGTGGACTTTGGACGAGTGTTAAAGAATAATTCGTAAACCTCCACTTTTTTTTTCTAATTTCCTCTTTCCATGGCAGACTGATCCGCAAAGCATTCACCTAAGAGCATCTTCGATCCGCTCCCCAAAACAAGAACACTCTAATAAGGTCTCCCATTGGTTACCAAGTTTTCTTTTTGGAAATTATGATGAAGCGATGAAGAAAATGGGACGAACAAATAATGATGATGCCGGCTCAGAAGATGTTGCGAGTTTGGGAAATTCGGATGTCAAGGGGGCTTTGGATTCCGGTGCAAAAGCAAATCAAATAATGAATGTCATATCTCATATGATATATTTTGACGACGTGAGTTCAACATCATTATTTTGTTGCCAAAACGTTTCACATATTTTGCTAATAACTCATGGAATGAGATTTTCGATGAGTCGTTCGATCCTGCTATTTTTACGGCTCCTTGCAAAAATCACAATTTAAAGTCCTAATCATTCCATCACTATTGTCGACTTATCTCTCTCAGAATATACAAAAATGTTGTGGAAATGACGACACTCAACTGCCAAAACAACGATTGTCGAACTCGATAACCAAAACAAGTATTGGCATGCAATCCTGCCTCAGCGAATGCATGAGCCAAGCAGAAGCTTGCAATGCTGATTGTTCTTTTGATTTAGATTGCAAAGCGGTGTGTCAAAATCAGTATACTGAATGCACTAGTGAGTGTATTTGGTAGGTACAATATGAGGCAGAATGTAGAGGGCATGATCATCTTCGAAAATAACATTTGAAATCCCCACATCTTCAAATGACTAGAAACCAGAACTTATTTCGGCCAAGAGATTTCTAAGTAATTTTCACACATCAAACACGTATCTGTTTTTTTTTTCAATAAACAAACTTAAACTTTTTCAAGCAACTGTAATAGGCTAACTGACTTCTATTTCCTACTGAACCCCTTCCTGTAATAACATGCAAAGTTATTTCATTACTGGCAGCTGATAGAACCAAAGAAAACAACTAAGATATGGCATACCTTCTAGTTCTTGGTATCATGACTTATCTCTACAAAAATACAATCATACTCAGTAAGATACAAGCAATAGAGATAGTCAAATACTAATATAGTAATCATCCAATGAACACATTCATTCCACATATTATCAAATCATCAAGCATATGTTGGACCAATTTAACAGAAAATAGGATGCACATGTTAGATACCAGATAAGATTTTAAACATAAGTGGAGAATTTACCATGCCATTTTATGAAGTATCTCTAATTCTTACAAGAAGAACATGTCTGTATTGGAGACAAACTTTTTTGCTCCCAAGTGTGAGTAGTACTTTATTAACAATATAAATAATGTTATCTCATTGAGTGAGTTAACATGCTTACAATGGTCATTTCTTTCATTCTGTCAAAACAAATATAATTGGCTATCATACAAACTTCAAGTTTAGGTAAAATTTATGCATTCCAATTAGGATGATTTCTTGCATTCTTTCATGACAAGGAATTATATGATAAGAAATTATTGCTTAATTCTAAAGGGGATGGTTCATAATGTTCATGACAACAAGATGCCTCTCCTGTACTAGTAGGAGTTAAGGACAAAGTTCAAAATGTCTTAAATTAGTTCTAAAATTTGCATGGGATTGATAACAATTGTAGGTAGATAGTATGAGTTCAAGGATTATTTCCAAGGCAATCATCTGATATTCACAGTCTAACTTTCCAATGTCATACTTCAATGGAAGGAGAGTTCAACAAACCAGACATCCTGCAAAGGAACAGCATAAGAGATTGAAAAGGAGACATTTCAAATTCATCAAGTTTTAATGCTTAAATTTTTGACTTTTATTTAAGCAACATTCTTCCTCTTTCTAATCCTTCCTTGAGTTTTTCCTTAGCTTGTTATGTATGCCATCCACAATGACAGTTTTTGGCTCTTTTTTGATCAGATGGAAATAGGCCAGTTGCAAACTCCACAGTGACTACAATATATTTCATAATTCTTGCTTCTTAGTAGTATACAAGATAAGGCACAGGCAACATGAGATATTAAGGAAAATGTGAAGTCAGCAACATAAGAATGCAATAGGACATGTTTTGCTTTGCCTTCTTTCTTGCTACCATTGGGTAAGAGTTAAGGTCTATGATGAAAAATCAAAATTTAATAATTTTCCATGAATTCATTCGTTCATAATTGCTGAATTGTTTTCACTACTATGACAATATTGATTGCAGCAAAGAGACTGGATAACCTATTATTTAATATGTGACAATCAAGTACCATCAATGAAAATGACACAGTTTACTCTAATCAACAAGACATACCCTACCAGATCAAATCTGCAGTAGTGAGGATATCCATTGTATCATTGACAACAAATATTTACTAATGCCACACAGGTATTAGCTACAAAACAAATGAGAAAGTTCTGTTCTGCCAGCAAATCTTATCAATCAAA
>JALLPE010000855.1:0-14265 GCA_036940025.1 Conticribra weissflogii | reverse complement strand
TTAAGTTTCAACCCATCCATTGTGGCCCAGACATCTTTGAGGATTGGATATTTTTTGTTTATTATGCTGCTTTGAACTAAGTAACCATTTCTTCTGATGGGATTCCAAGTGATGCACAAGGATCATATTTCAATACACAGATCATGATTTGTTGACAAAAATGCAAATACATGCTCAAATTGGTCATCATCATGTAAAAAATAAAGTTAAGGTTTATCCTAGAACCCCTAGTTCTGGTCCAAGCAAGAACTAATTCGAAACAATCCTCCAGTTGAACTTGCCTTCTTAGCCCACTCATGTGATGGTTAGGGGGATGATTGAACCATCAGTATTGAATGGAGTGTATTTGTTGAATATCAGTACAAATACATGAAGAATAATTTTAAAGCCATCCACATCAAACAATAAATGATTGATTATTTTTGGAGGCATACAATTTACACCTAGGAGACTGGTGTATCCTCATAAGGGAGTTTTGTGGAATAATATGACAATATGATGTTGCTCTGCTCTGTATAGGTGTTTAAAACATTTTTTGGTATAACAAATGTTTTTATGTGTGAAGAAAGCCTTTTTAAGATAAATTCAGCTGAATGGTTTGTGATGACTTGTGCTCCATTTGTGCACTTATCTGCATGTATATATGGTGCAGGATGCATGCACAAAAACATAAAAATGTGTTTGTGCATTTGTGTAATATGGAAATGAACCATGAATGCAAGGCTTGCACAAACTTTTGTTTGTAATAAATGTACACATCTTCATAAAATGTGCAGGAATAGTGTATACTTCACATAGACCTGTGGACAATATTATGTACTATTATTTAATTACATTGAATTTCCACTAGGCCCACATACCATAACAACTCCCATGAATATACTTAAAATTTTTAAAAAATATCTCATATCATGATTTTGTGCAAAAATCTCTGTGTAGATTACCAACAAGTATGTACATTTATAAATTATATTGAGGTGGTGTTCCAACATGTTCATCAGTTTTTTTGCTGCCCAGAGAATGTTTGCAACATATCAGTAATGACTTTGTTGCACTCATAGGCCCAGTCACTGATCTGTTCTTCACCACATGTTGTGTTTAAAACAAACCTAAAAGCTTCCAATATATTGATACATTATTTATAGACATTAATCAATTATATTTATTTGAAATGTGTCAAAATCATTTACTGGAAATAATTAATATTTTAATAAATTATTGAGATGAACAAAAATTCAGAACTGTTTGATTGCTTTTTCCTGATTTTCAGAAAGGAAAACAAGATAAACGCAAAAAATCAAAAGGACTAAATTGATCGTTTTTTTCATTACATGCACATCAAACATTAAAATGTATTTGAATTATTCATAAAAGAAGATAAATCATACAACTTCAACCAGCCCCTCTATTGTAATGAAAATACAGCTAGTATGTACTTTTCTATGAAACTATTTTTTATTTTTCTATGAATTCACCCTGATTTTGAACACCTCATTATTGATACAATGTAAAACATTCAAATGATCTACATTAAAAGTTCTTCACTGACCTTCAACATTGGATATATTTTCCCCTCTGAGTGTTACTCTCATAAAAAAATAATATGTACAAGAAATTTTAAAAAGTCATTTTTCAGATTCATTTGAGTTTTTTTTCATTGACACAATGATTATAATAACTGAAGCAGCACCAAGAAAGTTCAAAAGAAGGAGAACGTAAAGAAGGTCCCCAGCAATTCCAAAAGGAATTTAACTCATTTTTTGTTTGAACTGCACAAGCAAGTTATACAAGGCCAAGGATTGACAATGGTGGATGTGGTAAGAATTTAATGCAAACATGAAACTCACAAAATCCCTAGAAAAGCTGGTGATGTGGAAGAAAAATGGGATTCAAAACAAAACTAAAAAAGAAAAATGAGATTGATTCAATCAGGCAACTCACTTCTCAAGTTATTGGTCTCCTGTCTTTTCATAGTGAAGGTAGAACTCCTATGTGCTGCCCATGCTCCAGATTATATGCAAAAAATTACTTACAATGGGTAGCAAAATAGTTTTTCCAGAAGAAACATGGCTCTTTTTCTTGTTGAGTACAATCCCAAATCACCCAGTTTGATGTCATGTCTCTGGAATGCTTCCTTATTTATTGAAAGTGAAGTGTACTGCAAGACAATTCTGTCAAAATATTGAACTTAAGTTGAAAATCAAAATACTCACCTTGTGAAATCACTTCACAAACCTATCATATTGATTTGCTTTGCTTCATTCAATCAAGTTTTTGATAATTTGCCTTAACCATGAACGATGATGACAGGCGGTTATTCTGTATGAGTATTCAAAATACCTGGATTGGAACATAATTATCTTATGAATGACAAAAAATGACAGGTGTAAGGCAACTTGCGATTTGGGATTAGCATAAGCATGCCAAACTGCATCATGTTGCTTCCCCAACTGAGCTGCTTTTGTCATTGGGACGTGAATGCAAAGGAAACCCTCAACACAAAATTTGTTATATCCCAGATGTTCTCAGAGCAAGAATTAAACTCCATTAACGATTAAAAAATGGTGATCAAACAGAAGCTCATCATTGTCTCCTTCTAGAAAAACTTGCATAGCCATTTTTCAAATTCATCAAAACATCCTTTAAACTCTGATTTGATAAGCAAATTTTGCACTCATTGAAATTCTCATAAAGTAGGAAAGAATGATGTGTAACATAGCTGTTGCCTTAATGATGCCTAGCCTCTCCTACAAGTAAGTGTTGCATAGAAACAGGTATTGCACTAATGTTTTTGTCAAGTGTTGGGTTGTCTTGTTGCAAGGAGGCATAATACTCATCCAACACAATAGTACAAAGTGTGACTAATCCACAAAATTAAAACTTCATTCTTTCTGAGATATTTTTTAATATTTGTTGACTTTTGGTATTCTTAATGTGAATTCCCACAGATGATGTAGATATATGAATAAAAGCAAAGAAATAACCAAACTAATCAGCTATTGACTTTGGACATTTCTTGCTCTGCATCTTTTCCAGTAACTCCACTCTAATGCATTATTTTTGCTTTTTGCCCCTGTCATTCAAAACAACATCACAATGCATAAAACAAAGAAAGAGTAAAATCCACTGCCCACAATTGAATGATTCATTGACCCTCTCAATAAGATCCTACCAATCAATTAAAAATATTTTAATATCATTGCAGAGTGACATCACACCTTTATCCAAAATGCTGCAAGACAGATGATTCTATGAAACAAAAAATTAACCAAGTCACAAGAAAGAAAGGGGTATTCAGAGATATAAACTGCCCTCTCTATGCCAGGAAGGCTGAACTGGTTACAAAAAGTAATTGAACAGACTAATGGATTGACAAAGTCTTCTCATGGAGTGATGGGTTGGATTCTGGATTAGAGGGTTGTGAAGGGGAAAAGTGTGGAAATGTCATTGAAAATTATGAGAGCAAACCTCCCAATCCACCTTTTGAAAATGCCAACATCATGCCAACAAGTTGTGATGAATCACACTTCAAAAAATGCTCAAGTAAATAAGTTCTTTTGTCAAATAAATCCTGGGAGAAAGATGCACCAAGCAAAACAAAAAAGACACAGCATTCTCAATCAGGGATTCAATTTCTCCACTCTCCTCAAATATGCGCAAGAAGGTCATTAATCATCGAAACTATCCTTTGGTGAGGACAAATTCTAACTGAAAAATTGACATCTGTCATGGTGATTAAAAATCAAGAAATTAGGGAAGAGCAACAGAAAGAGTTGGGGATGCATAGCAAAGAATCACATGAACAATATAAGGAACGGTGGACAAATTGCTAGATGATGCAAATCATGATAGTTCAATATCAAATGTTGCAGAACTTAAAAGGGACACCAATGTCAGGAAAAATGTTGTGAAAGGAACTAGTAATGGAAATAATTATGAAACAGTTAAACAATATGTGTAATTTTTTAACAATTCAGATTTGAATATATCTGTTTATATATTGTTTCATCATATGATTGTGAATCAAGTCATTTCCACAATGTTCAAGATGGGGAATTAACAATTTTCTTTTTTGGTTGATACCTACAATATTCGTATTTACAATGTAATTATAGATAATCTTCCTTTTAAACACAAAGTAATCTTTTTCACAAAAATGAAGAAAGGAATAACTAAATACCCCATTCAGCTGCCTGACTCATCAATGTTATAGCTTAATTATCCTCATAACATTAATTGCATTTGAAAGAGCTATCACATCAGAACATAAATTGTCCTGAGATAGAGATCAAAAATCTAGCAGTGTATATTCTTTTAAAGAAGTAGTCAACAATATAAATTTGACAATTAAATTTGAGCACAGATTTAAGCTTATTTTGTATCCCACCCCAATTTTCCATTTGACTATTGTGCATGCAACCAAGAACATCAAATGCCAATAGGGATTATTCCATATGGATTCAAAACAAACAAATTTTCCTTTTTTCACATATTGATCTTTTTTGGTCATTTTAAAGCATCTTTTTCTTTTATATTGCTTGAATGAGTTGCTATTACAAATGTAGCTTTGATCTTTTCATTGTTGTACACACATCCTCGAGTGTGGGATATTTTTTGTTGACTCCTCCTTTCGACTCAGCAATCTTTTCATCGGCAGGATTTTGGTTGATGCAGTAGGATTGTTTTTCAATAAATTCAATCATGATACAACAACAACAATGGTCAAATGATGAATCTCTCATCAGTGTGCTTTAGATCAATCCAAGCAAAAACTAATGTAATTCAAACCTTAGAACAAACTTGCCTTTTTGGTCATCTTGTGGGGGTTGGTTGGGTGATCAAGCCATTAGTGTTAAATGGAATATAAGTTTTGGAAACTGGTGAAATATCACAAGTAGCAATGGTGTTGTTCAGCTCTGCTGAGATGTCTGAAAATAGTTTGCAGTGTTTGGGTGATGCTACTTCCATTTTTGCCTTTCTCAATTTGAAGATAAGCCACCAATAAAAATTCTTCTGTTCATGATCATTTTGGTCACTTATATGTAAAGTGTTTTCCCCCCAATTCTCTCACATTTGCTTCAAGAAAGGTTGATCAGAGAGCCATTCCTCATGTGCCAGTAACATTGTACAAACTATTATACATTGACATGTCTCAATGAGGTTTGGTGAACTTGTCAATCAGTTCCTTTTGGCCTCTGATATCTGAAGCAGATCTTTGAGATGACTTGTTTATGTTTGTGTTCTTTTTGTGCAGGGAAATATGGAACATAGCCCATGCACAAAGAAAAAATGTTTGTGTGCATCTTTCCTTTTTTCTATTATGGAAATGACCCAATATCGTTTAGTTGTTAGTAAATGGTGACAATAAAAATAAAAGGTAGATACTCATATCATTCCCTTCTTTCATTCAAAAACAGCAACTAAATTTCAACTTTTCCAACAACCTTCTCTACAGGCATAATGTCTGGGCTAGAGAGCAAGAATTTTGCTTAATCGATATTTTGATAAATTGAAAAGTTTATTTCTTATCTTTCCAAGATGAGATTATACTAGCAATCCTCTTACTTTTTGAGGAATCTAACTCTTCTAAAATGTCAACAATTTCAGCAAGCGTTTCTGAGTGATCTTCTGATGCATTCCTCTGACTGTTTACGTAAATGCAGTGCCTGAAATAACCAACACTTGCTCCGATAGCTCCGTCCATGAAACTGGCAGAGTCTTCAAGTTTTAGAAGTGCATTGAAAGCCTTTGCAGCGTAAAAAAATTGAAATCTACCAAGTTTGTACGATTCTTCTGCAATCAGCATCAGAAGGTCAAGCTCTTTGTCGGGGTCGTTGGTATTCAAATACAAATCCCATGCTGACTCAGGGTTGTTTGTCATTATGTAACACTTTGCTATCCACATGGATAAATCTGACTTAAAGGACTCTTGTGATATTGTCATCAAAACATCTAGTCCGTCTTCGTAGTTACCACTTGCTGCAAGGCATACACCATAATTCCATTTGAAATCATCCGTGCTTCCTTTGATAAGTGAGGAAGACAAATGCGAAGTTGAATTATATAACATAAAAATAGCGAACTCTTCAATATCTATGTGGACGCACCTAGAATTCGTTTGACAGAGTCAAGAACCTCGATAGCATCGTTGTACTTCTCCTTCAAAAACAGGGATGAAGCCATGCACAGGCGCCCAGGAATAGTGTCGCATTCGTTCGGAGAGTTTCCAACTACATCGAAATGCTTCTGACCTCGTTGGATCTCCTCTTCGGATCCAGTCATTTGACCGATTTCTGCGTGTATAGTACCCAAAACTATGTGCGATTCTGGAGAATTTGCTTCGAATTCTTCCATCAGTTCCGCTGCTTCATCGATTTCGCCAAGTCGAATGTAGTAGATAGCCAGGTTCAGTTTGGCTTCGGGTATTTTGTCAATCAATGATGGCAAGACTTGAAGAGCTTTCTCTCCTCCACTGAAAACAACTGTATTGTGGCGAAGGAGATCATTCTCATTCTTTAGCTTGTCATTGAAACTATCATCTAATTCTTGCAAAGCTGTCGGCCCATTGCAAAGCATGAATGTATTGCATGCTTTTAAGTTGTTGACTATCATACTGTCTGGGTATGCCTATAAAATGAGAAGGAATCGTGAAATTGAACAGCAACGACATTTTGAGACGACGAGCAAGTTACGCTATATATGATAGTAACATACTTCATATCATTTATCTCTTGCCTCGCCGTAAATAGATAGATTTTCCATCGAAACATCGTAATATCCCTGCATTTACAAGAGGAAACAAGAATAATGGGTCTGTTATTTTTCTGTTGCGGGCACAATTGTATTATATCAAAATAGTTTTTGATTTTGATGTTCACCATTTTGAACAAGCACATAGCGATGTATACATATAATGCCAAAGAATCTTTTTCTTCTGCCAGAATAGATTTGCAAATGTTATCCGTCTCCTGGTAGCGCCTGCGAAACGAAAATTCCACGGCAGCGGCGGAGAGCCGATCCTCGGTAGACGTTGTCAAGTCCTGGCGGTATTTTGCAACTTTAGTTTCGTCGTCATTTTTGCATGCAACATGGATTAAGATCCGATTTTTCAGTTCTGGATCTCCTCCGCCGTTTAGCGCCATTTCCTCGCTTTCACGATAGAGCCCAAGAATGAAGTATATGCACGCGAGATATAAACCAGTGTCAATTGGAACGTCGTTGGTTTCTCCAGAAAGGAGATCGGAATAAATTTCTTTCGCGCGTTCAAAATGTCCTAGTTGGAATAAACAGTATGCCCTCCACAGCTTATGTTCCACTTCATTTTTGATCGCGCCACTATCGAAATCCAATACAGCTAATGCGCCGATGTAATCTCTTTTATCTATAAAGTCATGGAAGTTAAATGAAGTTGTTTTTCCTCGCTGGAGGTCTCGATGGAGTCTACTTCTAACCATCATGTTGTAGTGTTGCGTGATGACGAGTAAGATAGAAATGGAATTATGAATATTTCTCGAGTTGAAATTGAAATTCAAAAGTTTTATTGAATGTTGGGTCAAGTAAATGTCCGAGAATTATAGTTGCAAAGAATTATTAGATCAACTAGATGAAGATAAAATAGATCCCACTATCCATGCGAATTCGAAGAAAACTTTAAACGCATATCACAAGAACTAGTGAATATTCGAAGCGTAATACATCAGGAGACAGACGACTAAGTAAAACTTTCCAACATATTATGATTGTTTTGTTGGCCGCCTTGCTTTGACAATTCGTCTACCTTTCTTCGCTGTATTGTCCCCAGCTCCGATGGTAAAACCCCCCGGCGCACCAACTGGCATTGCAGACGTGGGATTCGATCCGAAACCTCCGCCTCCGAACGACGGCGCGTTAGTTGCTGAGGCGGCTGTAGATCCAAATCCAAATGACGGGGCCACAGGTGCCATAGGTTGTGTTGCATTTCCGCCAAAGCCTTGCTGCGGCGGTGCAGCGGGAGCGAATCCAGGCATTGGAGCACTGGCGCCAAATCCAAACGCAGGGCCGGCAACAGCAGGAGCTGGAGTCACGGTGTTACTACCAGCAGCAAACGCGAAACCTGAACCTGGTGCTGACGCAGGTGTTGCTGCCACGGGAGCAGGAGCACCAACGAAACTGAAAGGGGCAGGGGCGGCGACGGAAGGCGCACTGCTCGGCTGAGACTGCCCAAATGTGAATGACGGCTTCGACGACGAAGCAGCAGCAGGAGGTGCAGCCGTTGTCGCAGATCCAAAGGCGAACATTGAGTTGGTCGAAGGTGCACTAGGTGCTGGTGCGGGGTTGGATCCGAACGAGAAGAGTTGTGAAGTAGCGCCACCTGCAGGCTGTGATTGTGCGGTCGCACTACTGAATGAAAATACTGATTTGTTAGCATCTGTTGCGGGATTATTGGCTTCTGCTGCAGATGTTGGAGCAGCAGTTCCAAAAGAGAAAGGTTTTGATGCTGTGTTATCAGCTTGCTGAGATGGAATTGGCGCGCTTCCGAACTGGAAGGGTTTCGGCGCTGGAGTCTCCTGAGGCTGCGATGGAGGTGGGGCGCTTCCAAATGAAAGTGGCTTAGGCGCTGCACTCTCTACTGACTTTGACGGCACGGAGTTGCTCCCGAAAGCAAGAGAGGATTGATCACCAGACGCATTTACATCATTTGGCTTCGCTCCAAAGGAAATTGTTGCCTTGCTAGTAGAAGCATTGGAGTCACTCTTCTCTGTGTGTGCGGGGGCTGCATTCGAGGATCCAAAAGAAAACACTGTGCCGGAAGAAGAAGCAACTGAAGTTGGACCACTGTTACTTGAACCAAAGGTGAATCCAGCAGTTGTCGAAGTATCTTTCTTCTCCGCCGTAAAAGTTGCCTCATTTTTCCCAAAGGAGAAACCAGTTCCAGATGATGATGCCGCCGGAACAGGGGTACTTCCCGCACCAAAGTTAAATCCAGATGCCGTTGTGGAACCTTTCTCACTAGCGGAAGCGCCACCTCCGCCAAATGAGAAGCCACCTTTCTTGCTTAAATCTGGTGTGGTGCCACCATTATCACGTTCGCGCTTTGGTTTTGGCCCATCAGTCGGTTCAGAATCTGGTTTCTGGTCTGCTGTCTGTTTTGCGCCAATCGTGAATAAAGATTTTTCTTTCCCTTTTGTTGCAGCTGATGACCCAAATGAAAAACCAGCAGAATCGTTGCTAGTGGTTGAGGACGCAGCTGTCAATCCAAAGTTGAATCCACTAGATGGAGCTGAGTCTTTTTTTTCGTTCGTTGTTGGGATCTTCGCGCCAAAAGAAACGCCAGGAGCCGCTACAGCATCTTCGTTCGCCGAAGAAGCTTTGTTGCTTTCGACCTTGGATATGCTCGCAGTACCCCCGAAAAGGGAACCTCCACCTGAAGCGGGAGTTGTGGGAGCTGGGGCATCTGAGCTACTTCCACCAAAGGTAAAACCACTACTTCCAATTCTTCCACCTGGGGTGGGCGCATTTGATATACTCGGCTTGTTTCCAGCACTGCTAGGTTTGGCATCGCTGCCAGGTTTTGCAGTTTCGCACGAAAGGCATTTCAATGCATCCTTTGGGTTTTTCGACGAGCAAGTTTCACACTTCCATTCCCCCGGCTTCGGTTTGAAAATGTCTCCCCAGCCAGTTGTGGCCGGTGCAGGGGCGGTTGTTTTGTCTGTGGAGGCGGACGAGGACTTCGGAGTCGCTGATGTCGAAGGTTTTAACCTCATTGGCGCAGATGTAGACCCGCCGAACTTGTATGCCTTTGGTGTAGCCACTTTGGATGATGCAGCTGCTCCATCAGGCATGAATGCAAAAGGAGCTCCTGAGGAAGGGGTGGTAGTTGAGGAAGACCCATCGTAGGTAGACGAAGACGGTTTCGCTGCAGGTGTTGGAGACTTTGACACCTGTTTGCTTGATTTCTTCAATGCCCCAGGCATGGTTATATCTTCTTCGAGCGGTTGCTGTGCTTTCTTCAACAGCTCACCACTTTTGATTTTTCTCGCTATATTTTCACCCAATGACGACGATAATATCTCCTGCACAGGTTGGCATGGCGGGAATGTAAATTCGCCCTCTCCGAGAGCGGGAACTGTTTTCGCGGTGTACGGAACAAGTGGGACGGCGGCAACTTCTTCCATTTCATCGTCGCTGTAATCGCGCTTCTTACTAGATTCCCCGTGTGTGGGAGCGGTGAAGGAGACTGCCTTTCTTTGCGACGGCGCGCCGGATGAAGATGAAGAACCAGAGACTAAACCGACAGGTGCCGTAGGTTGTGCTCTCAGTGTCTCCGTAGAAGCGGTGCCATTTACATGATTCGCGTGTTCCCTTCGAATCGTGTTATTGTTTTCAAAGGACATTGCAGTAGGTTCCATATTACGTTCACCAAGAGCATCTGAAGCATCGACGCCATCCACGTATTTCCTGCCACCAGTCTGATTCGTGCCTAACACACGTCTCATCCTCATCACAACACGAGGTGCCTTAGAGACTGGGGTGTACTCGTCCTCCATCTCCTGAAAGGTTGCATTGTTATCGTTACCTCCAAACAAGGCCATGGTTCGAGCGTTGGCGCCCGCATTGACAAAGAGCATGCCCTGACGCTCCTTCAGAATCTTATCCGCAGTTGCTTGAGCGATGAGTGGTATCGATGTGCTGGTTCCTTGTTTGCGCTGTTGTGTCGAAGAGTTCCCCGCGAGAATGCGAGACATTGGCCTGTATTTCTGCGTGTTGATGGCACGACGAGTGCTTCCAATCGAACGAAAGGGACGAATGGAGCGTGACGATCTCAGTGAGCTTTGGCGGTTTGCCATCGCAAAGTTTGCATTGTCAATCCTCTGAGACGCGGCATCGCCTGCAGTGTCATTGTTAGACTCAGTGGGGGCCGCAGTGACCACAAGACCTCTAGCGGGAGTTCCTGCGCGTCTTTGAATCTTGCTTAAACCAGGTGTTCCCTTTCTCACGAGGCCTCCAACTTTCAAGTTGCGGGGAGTTTGGTTGACTCCAACTGCGAATGAAGCCACGCGACCAGTGGGGGGAGAAGTGAAGGATGATGCGCCTCCAATGCGGACTTTATAATTTCGGTCGTTTGCATTGACGTTCCTACCACTTCCTCCGTTGGTGACCCTTCCAGCAGCCAAGGCGCCGCCGCTTCCGTTAGTGCCAGAAGTCCCGGCACCGCCGTTGAAGGAAACATTCTCGCCGCCAGTCCGCATTCTCTTCGGCTGACGCACATTCCCATCCTCCCCAAATGCTGACTTCTCCAAATTCAACTTGGACAGTTGCTTCCCACTTTCCTTCACGTGCCTGTCGCTCCCGCCGCTACCGGAACTCCCGCCGCTCGTCATCCCACTGCCGGGGGTCCCCCCGCCGCCATGAGCAAGTTTGATTGCACAGTCGTCGATGCCATCTCTTGAATCCCGGGATCGTTTCGACCTAGAGGGGGTCAACGTTTGGCGGACAAAACCGAAAAGACCTGAAATAATCCCCTTTTCGCTTTCGCTCGAGTTTCTGGCATTGGTTGCCCGGGCATTGCTGGGGGTGGATGGTTCGGGTGTGTGGAATCGGGGGGTTCCTGGGGAGGATTCCATGTTGCTTGGTGTTGCTTGGTGTTGTTTGGATTGTCGCGGGCTCTGGTATTCTTAAGTTTTCCTTTTTTGATGTCTTTGGATGCGTTTGTGAGTAGACAGCGATCTGATATTGCTCTAGATAGTAGGTATTATTGGTCTGGTTTGATTAAAACGAAGTGGTTGTTTCCATGGACTTTCTATTTCGTCGTCGTATTGCTCTGTTGATTGTACGTGGGGGTTTGGTTGATTTCTCCGCAATGAGTGGAGGAGGATGTTTTATGAGAGAGGGCTGTGACTCCTTGCTGAGCGTCCGTTCCACAACGACACGAGATTTAGACCAGAAGATCAGCAGCTGATGATGATGATGGACAAGTTATGGTACAATGCACACAGTACCTACCTACTGCGCTCACCTATAACCTCCGAACAGTTTTCAGTCGAACTCCCTTGTACTATATCCTATATTGATTGCGTCGTCATTAAAAGTACAACAATTGAATTACAGGAAGACAATAGATTGGCGATCATCTTTCCCTATGTTGGAACATAGGAATTAAGTGAAAATTATCGCTAATCCATTATCTTCCATAGGTGATTAAATTTTTTTGAAGACTCCTAACAGCCGTGAATGGCACAGAAATGTTCGTCCCAAATAAAAAAATATTCCCCAAAACAATGCTTCGCTTCTCATTTCCCCGTAACATGGCGGCAGCAGCTCAAGCAGCAGAAAGATAATGGAGGGACTCATTTTAAATTGTGATGTGGAATCACATGACTAAGGAATTATCACCGATATCACATGTGATGGTTAACTGTCTTTTGGTGATGAGAAATTATTACAGTTAATATTGATAATAATTAACTGTTACTGCTACTGTGTATTAGTTTACACCATTACTCTAAGCGATGGTTATAATGAACTGTCACCATCATTACCTGTGATGTTTAACTATCAAAATCATTATTGGCAATAGATAACTATCACCAAAATTATCTATGATATTTAACTGTCTCCATTATTTTTAGTCCATCACCATGTCATTGAAATCTCTAATATCACCAAAATAATGTCACCAACCCACTATCTTTCAGGCGTTGAATTTATGGCATTATCAACTTTTTGTCATCAGAATTGACATGACTCCTGCCATCAAACACGCCATTGTCATTATAAACATATGTAGAATTTTCATAAGTCCAAAAGTGCCAGCAGCAGACAGGGTTTCAAGTTTTCCATCCCCTCAATGGCAAAATGAACATTGGTGTCAACAACAGCAGATATGGAAGCAGTGATGTTTATAACCACATCTTCATTGGAATTGTCAGAAAAAAGAATATCAGATGGGGTATCAGATTTTCTAACATTTACAGCAGTGTTAGCCAGAACTAGCACCAGTAAAGGTGCATCAGTGACACCTCCATGTCTCACTATTTTTCTGCAGGGATGTAAAATCTTCAAAGCATGAAGTATGCCATTTTCCTCAATGAGAAGATTTTATAAGCCATCAACCAAGTCCAGCGTAATGTTTTATCATAACTACTGGTCTTTTCCTATTTAATTTGATAATTGACCTCTGTGACATGATGAAAGATTCCATCTTTGACCTCACCTTTGACCTTTGATTTAGTGTTCTCACTTAATGGTATCATGAAAAAACATTGATTAGAACTTATCTAATGATAAAATCCATGGGAAAAAATACCCTAACTTTCTTTTGAAAGTTTTAGATCCTCTTCATTCAAATATTGCAATAATCCACCAATTGGCCTCATTTCTTGAACAAGTAAGAATCATTGTGATCACCTGGTGACAAGCCACAGAAAAACCCAGCCTGTACAATGTCCTCTTTGCAAGGGTTTAGTCAATATAAGGAGATGAAACTAATTGCTTGAACATTGAAGATGTGATAGAAAAAGAAGGGACTATAAATTATGATTCCATGTGGGTTGAATGGACTTGGTTAAGAGATAAAAATGGATACATGTATTCTGCAAAATGGATAATAATAGAGGCTTCAACAATGACTATGAATGTAGATTTGTTTGATGGAGGCATGTGGTGGGCAAGCAGAAGTGGAAAATCTGAGGAGCTGTGAGCTATTTGATGAAAAATATTCATGATTTTAGAATGAATTATATGAGCTTATAGCTGAATGTTGAATTTTACTGTGAAATGAAGCTTTGGTATTTGAGTCATTCATTGAATGAATCTCTCCTTTTGGTTGGAAGAATTTCAAAACTTTGGATTGCATTGTGTCAAATATGGACAATGGCAAGGCATATTGCATTCCATGCTTGGTCTTCATTTTGGCTGTGAAGGAAAAAGGGTTTTTCAAATCATCACAGCAAAAAAGTTAAGTATACAATTTTAGACAGCATTTTCTTGGTCTTATACCATTCGTGTACCAAATTTCTGTTTATAGCAGTTTGTATACAAGAATATCCAATTTTAGTCATTTATGTGACTTTCACACACCACTTTTATACCAGAACAGTCAAATACCAACCACATGCTAGAATTTCTGATGAATGCCTGTTGTACACTGCAATAAGAAAGCCCCTTTTTCATTTTTGAGGGTAGATATTTTTTGAATATATTGATCATGTTTCTTGGGTACCTCAGATATACTGTCAAAATGGCCATAAAAAGGAACAAATATGTATGGAGCTATGAAATCCATAC
>JALLPE010000854.1:0-14266 GCA_036940025.1 Conticribra weissflogii | reverse complement strand
GAAGATAATTCATCTGTTGTGGATGCCCAAATAAAAATAAAATGAATCCCTAAAGGAATAATGTCATTCTTTTGTCTTCCTGTGACATCTCATCGGTTCACAGTTCAAATTTCAGCCAAATCACCCTAACAGTTAATCTGCTGTAAATGTTTTGCAAAATTATTCCATTGAACATATTGTATTTATGTGAATATTTGCTTCTGACAGACTAACACTCATTTATTCAATTCACGAATAAAAACATCCAAACTAATCAGTCATTGACTGTTGAACTTTTGTTTTCTGTGTCTTTCAAGGTCATCAGCCAGTGTAGGCACTCCATTGTATACGCCTTGTAGTGTAGGTGCTTGAATGTGATGTGAGAGTTAACAAACCTTCATGTCATATTTTTGCTTTCACAATAATTGCCAAAACAAAGACTGCTTTTCCCACAACAGAAGCATCCCAATTGTCATAAGACCAAATTTTTGTTCCGCACAAATTTAGGAGCAATCAGGTTTTATGATTAGGATCCTAACTAGGAGCAATTTGATCAGCATAAAATATTTGGTACTCTTATGAAATTTTGACTAACATAAATATATTTTTATTAATTTTTTTATTTGTCCACTTTCACCCATTTGCACCTGATCCCAAACCTCTACTCAATAAATTTCTTATTTGACATTCGTCATTTGATGCTACACAGCTGGTTTCAAACAATTTTTGTTTCACGCAAATTATTTATGATAAGTTCTAGATGAAAATTTTGTTTTAACAATGAAACTTCCCATTTTTATAGCATGCTACTTGAACCAACAACATGATCAGTAATGGAATCCATGATGTTCCAAGCCATCAAGTCACATGAAAAATGTTTTTCTTTTTTTTCTTTACTTCTTTTTTCTTTCTTTTTTTTTCTGTCAGTATTCTGATCTATTCCAATCAACAGTGCTATGATGGTTTCATGTCTGTTATGTGACCCTCTTTTTGTCTTTTGCTTCATGGTTTTGTGAAATTTGTGAGATAGGAAGGGGGTCGCGAATCATCAAAATTGGAAAATTTGCGAATTTCGAGGTCCATCAAAAAATTTCCAGTGGACGAAACCGATGAATAATTTGGGCCTAGGTAGTATGGAATATAGGCTGCAATTCGACTAGAGCAAATTGGGTTATTTGGACAAAATTTGATCCAAATTTTTTGCGAAGCTAAATTTGGAGTATTCCAAAAATCGGAGATATGTTGAATTCTCCATTATTATATAATGGTGTGAACTGATTCAGCGAAACGCCTCGACTCAGTATGGCATCACGGATGCTACTCCTCCTCCTCCTCCTCCTCATCCCCTCAACGGTCAGGTCCCTTCCACAAGAGTACTGCTACCGATTCATCGGACGCCCCCCACCTCGCATCGGCGCCTACCACTCCTGCGTCCTCCGCAGCTCCGAAGACGACTTGTCCCGCGGGGGCCTTCATTTGAAAGAGTCAGATCCGCTGTCATGCAGCGACGATGACGACGCCATCCTCAACCGAGGTTGGAGGACTCCTTGCGCGCAGGCGACGCTGAACGCGTCCAGGGCCAAATGGAACATCAGTACCGCCACTTGGCCGGATTGCGGATTCGAGTTCGAATTGCCGAAGGAGCCGGGAATCACGCACTCTCTCCAATGCTTCTACGACTACTTTACCGATCGATTTTACGGAATCGTCGACGACCGAGAATTCGTACCGGACAGCGCGTGGAAGGAGAGCGTTCTGTCCGTTCGAGTGCCCACCGAGTATGATTGCGCGTGGTTGCAGCTTTATCCCGGAAAGTGCGATGGACCCGTCGAACCGCCGGATCTGACGTTGGAAGGAGATGAAGAATTCGACGACGCGTCGTTTTGGAACCAGCGGAACGACGCCATCAATCGAAGGGCTCCATGTCCTCTTGAAGATCTCTCGAACGTCTCGCTGGCCGATGAAGATGCAATACTGAGGGAGAGCGAGGTCGTCACGATCCAATTCGCCTTGAACGATATCCGCTGTGGTGAAAGCGTCGTGGAATTCATCCCACTGCAAGGCCACCGCGTTGGATACGGCGTGCTCCCCGTGGAACCTTTGGTGGCGTCAACAGAAGAAACCGTCGTGGCGCAACGACGGGGCGACGACGAGGTCTGCTTCGGCTACGATTTCATGGAACGGACCGATATCACGGAAGATCACTTTTCCTTGTGTAAGAACGTTTGCGTCGAAATCGATGGCGACCCGGAGTATATCGAACGAAGGCGTAACGCCGTCTTCGCGGGTGGGCTTTGCGAGCAGAGCCAATCCCGGTTGAAGGTGTGGGCGAGGAGCGGGGCGGTGTTACCCGATACGGACGGTACATTGGATGCTGATGCCGATTCGTCTTCGTGTGGACTTGCTGCATTGCACATCGGTATACTCCTTGCAATTGCAACCATGGCTTCGGCAGTTATGGTGAGTTAGGTTGGGGTTCTTATTTGTGAGATCCAATTTTTGATTTGGTGCTTTTATGGGAAATGAGCACTAAGGATCCTCCGTGAAGCACAAGATTTGTGGATTGCAAGGTTGCCGGTGTATTTTGGATTGAGAATGATTGAGAGACAAGCCATAACTTCAACCCAGATTGTGCTCTCGTAACAATTTTGTTTTAATTTTCATGATCATTCTGTCTATGTTTTGTCCTTATTGTGTTGTTAGACACTTTTTTTTTGGGATCAGTCCCACTTCAATCCTTGAACCATTAAAATTTTAACACAGTGCGCCATTCCGAAAAAATTTTAGTAGCTTTTTTGAACTGTGATTTATTGGATTTTGATTTGCAAAGACTCTATTACTGATAAGGTGTTATGGGTTCTAAAATAATGCTTGTCGACACTGCGGGGGATGATTCCTGTGCATTTTATTCACCTCTCGAAAGTCTCTCCGCAGTCTGTATTGGTAACATGAATGTCATGTGAATCAAATCATTGATTACAGAATGCAGAGCCGCATAAGCTCTCCTTCTGGTTGTCAAAACCTCGTACGTTTCATTGCTTTCATGGATCCTTTGCACTCGATAAAACAAATCATATCAAACTATACTGGCTGAGTGGTCAAATGATCAAAATAAGTCTGGTTTATGGGAGAGATGAGATATATTATGGCATGTGTTTGTTACCAGATTTCAAAATTACCAAAATCACACAAACAGACTGGATCCGAAGACAGCAACAATTTCATCAGTGATTCATGATAGAAACTTAACAAGATCAAGTGGCAGAAACCAAATATTATGTTAACAGCACCATTGCAAGGGAACATTCAATGCAAAGGATCTTGTAAGAGGTGGTCAGGAAGACTATGGGTATGAATAAAAGCAATATGATAATACTTTGTATTGTATCATACTTACAAAAACAATGAGATCACAACTACTTCATTTAATGAAACATGATAACAGTAATTACATTTGCCATTTGACGACTAAAATAGAAAAGTGAACATCAATTCTTGTTGTGAGTGGCTAGCAGCTCCGATGGAATTGTAATGTCTGAAGGAAGGTCATATCAAAATGTCCTACATCGCCCCAAACATAATTTGCACACAAAATCTTGTACCTTTCCAACAAGTTTTTTGATACCTAGTGGGAATACAATTTGAAAAGATGAAGACAGACTCTCCAACAAATTCAATAAGAGGGTTGACAAATAATAGTGATAAGGCTGAAATCCATCAAAAAAGTTTGGTATGACAATATGATATATTACATCATCAATTAGATTGTATGATACAGTATTGCCCATGAAACAGAAATTCACCTGATGATCCCTTTGTTATGATCAAAGCTGTCATAAACATGATCTTGCACACTTTAACTCCTATTTTCCACAGGGGATTGTTTTTACTATTGAAATGAAAAATTTACTAATTGAAGGTAATGTTGAAAGAAAAATTAGCAGTCACAGAACCATGTTGGACTTATCAGAAATGCCTAGAGAGGTTGTTTATCTAACACATTGAAAAATCAAATGTACCCATAGCATTTTGAAGATTCAAAAGGAAAAGATGCAAAACATGGTGAATTTACATTTGTGCAATAGATTATTTTTTATTGACATAAACTAAAGATAGTGATTTTGAATATTCCCTAGTAATCTGAAAGTAATACCAACTCTTACATAGAATTTTCAAGTTTACTTCCTATGTTGAAGGTCTTAAAAAATATTGGTTATTGTAGTGTCAGACAGCATTGAAGGTCCAATAACATTTAAAATGTGGTTGAAAAAAAATGATGGCTCAAAATTTCCAGTGAATTTCTCTCTCTAGTCCTTCAGAGTTGTTTTGCGAAAATACTAATTCCTATGTTTTCAAATGTTTGACACTGAGTACGTCAGCGACCAACACCAGCCGCAAACCCCTCTCTTGAGGAATAAATCGAGATCTTGTCCCTGAATAGGTAGAGATGATAGTATTGATATCCTGTTTTAGTGTTAATAATCTCATCTCTACGAGAACAACATGGATAAAAAAGAAATACGGCCAAAATCAACCGACGAGAGACCAACGATGAGTACCTTCTCCACACCGTTGAAGACCCAGAACGGTCCTTTCTCGCCCCTCTCCATCCTACTAGCCATATTTTTTCTTGCTACTTCAGCCACTGCCAGCAAACTTTCCCCCATCTTTCCCCACGTGAAACGTCAATCTCCCTCCGCTCCAACGGCCGCCGTCATCCCCATTCCACGAGGATGCGGAGCCAATCAGCAGCAACTCCACCAAAACCACTTCACTGCCGCCACTAGAATCCCCTATGGAGGAGGTGCCAAATCTTCAAAATCAGCCATCGCTACCACCACGGCAACACCAACAATCAACCCAAAGGCCATCCTCGCTTCCTTTTTCAAAACCATCGCCGATGCCAAATCCCACTTGGCTGCCGCGGCGGCCGCTCGGGCCGTTTCCATTTTTGGAATGTATCCCGTGGATACCATAAAGACGAGGATGCAGATGAAACAGGGTGACGCATTTCGGGTGAGTGGTCTGTATAAGGGTGTCACGGGAAGTTTGGTGGGGCAGGTTCCCTATGGGTGAGTGATGAAAAAAGTGTGTTGTTACAGTGCCTCCTTTTTGTTTTTTTATTTTGGTAGCAGCAGATTGCAATAATTCCTTTTTTATTTCTTTTTGGATGGAATTTTCGTTTCGTCGTTTTCACTTAATACTTGAATGCTCTTTCTGACTTTTCTGCCATTTTTTCAAAATATTGGTTTCCCATATATTCAATACCAACCAAATAACAACTCGTACTCACTATGAAAATAAAGAGTGCTAACCTTCGGTTCCTACGAAATCTACAAACAAGCCCTCCTCAAAAAGTTCCCCTCTACAAAGCCTGCCTTCATTTATGCAATCGCCGCTGTCATGGGAGATGTCACTGGTAGTGGATGGCTCTGTCCCTCGGAGGTTATGAAGCAACAATTACAAGCGGGGATCTATCCAAGCATGGGTGAAGCGATCAAGGGGATTTGGAAAAAGAGCGGTTTGAAAGGGTTTTATCAAGGGTTTACTGGGGGATTGGCTCGGTGAGTTGGTATACTTCCCTTTTTTGAATCATTTTAATGCATTTCCGAATAAGTTAATGTATTTTAACTCGACGAGCTTCGACTTTCTCTCATTTCCACTGCGGAATTCAATCACATTTATCGACACAACCCGCACAATGAACAACAGTGACGTACCATTCCGCGTAGCCCAATTAACAACGTTCGAAATCACAAAAAGCATCTACCTACGCACCAAACGGAACAAAATCGCTTCCTCTGCGCCTGATGATGTGGCGCTCTCATCCCTAGAAGCAGCCATATGCGGAGCCGCCGCCGGTTCTTTTTCCGCTGCCATCACCAATCCACTCGATCGAATCAAAACACTCATGATGACGGACACTACCAACGCTTACGGAGGCTCGGTTTTGGCATGTGCATCAAAGATATTAAAGGATGATGGAGTGGGTGGTTTTTTTGCGGGGGTTGTGCCAAGAGTGGGGTATATAGCGCCGAGTGTTTGTATATTTTTTGTTACATATGAGTTTGTGCAACAGAAAATGAAGAAGGCGGAATGAGAATCTTGTAGAGGACGGTCATGTTATCATTTCTACTAAACTCAATTGAGTTGGTGCTCCCTTCGGACGTAGAATAGAATACAATGGTTTTAGTAACTGCTGTGAATTATGGTGATTGACACCGTGTGTATCGTTTGAAGAGAGTAGAGGTTGTTGCTTTGAAAACTACCAAATTTACGAAGATACATCAATGAAAGCTCACAAATTTAATGGAAATAACATCACTAGATATCCGTTTGTATGATGTCATTGTGGTTAAATGAAAATTAGGTTGCTTCGTTCCATTCAAACCATGCAAAATGGAGAATGACATCCAAATTTTTTTTACGAGATGTGGAAAATAAGGCTACAAACTCGAGAGTGACTCTTGCCGCATCATTTCCAACATTTCGAATATTGTCAACAAACGTTCCGATCTTCGAGACCCGAGATCAAACTCTCCACGACAATATTTTTTAATGTTTCAAGATTGCCCGGACGTCTTTGTATATTCTCTCCAATCTCCTTGGAGTTTTAGTTAAAATAGTCGCATCCTACACCCATGAACAAAACAAATGATCTCCACCAATGACCAATGATAATAATTATCTTCTGGACTATCGGCGAAAATCTAAATTCTTCCCAAATTCAATTCCACATGAATTCTAAAGACTCATTGCATTCTGTAATTTCACCATGATTAAGATTTGTTGTAGAACTAACATAAAAGGGAACGGAATTATGTTTTAGCATGTATCGGGTACAGGCATGGAAGAATGCTTAAAGATCTCTTGTCGTGGATCGTGGTCAGTGTCCAGCGTTCAAATCGTCCTTTTTCCAAGGATCAAAGAGGAGAACAATTAATGTTTTTTCCGCAGTCCTCTTGATCCTGCCAAAAGAAAGAATGCTCACGACATGACGCTGTCAATTAGAATGTTACCAAGTACTGAGGAGTGGGGAATGTGGAATGTAATATATAATCTCACGAAAATTCGAGCGCCAATCATGGACTATCTGTGATTATCGACACACGCACCGATGATTCCATTTGAACTTATCGATTTAATCAATTCCCTGTATGCTTTGTATTGTTTTTGTTGCAAATCTTGCAATAGGGTGTCATTCGAGTAGTGAGACCCACTCTCAACTTTTTGGTAGAGGTAGAAGGGAGACCTGTATTGGTCTAAATATCGTATTAAAATGTGTGAGTCACACCGCGGGCTTTTGTCTAAAATAACGAAAGTACTGTACCTGAGAGTAGCTCATTCGTGTGACTTCTACAGTCTCAGACGCAAAAAACTGTGGACAGGTCTTGGGTATTATCCAACATACTTTGGAATCCGTAGAAACTTAGTCGTGGGGTTTGCTCAAACAAAACAAAAAATATTACCGCCGATAATTTATGGCAAGATACGCGCCTATTGGGAAAAAAATAGATGTGATGCTGTGTATGGTGTAATAAATCAAAAGGAGCACGTACGAGAACAAAATTATGGTGGCGCTGCTCTCCAACGGGGTCGCCACATTTATCTCCTCGACGAAAGAACGGAATTAATGTCGCGATAGACGATAGACATAAATTATTGGAACCAAAAAATCTGAAGCTGTACTTCGATTTATACTATTGCATTTGCACCCGCCGTCCGCCGTTGACAACAAAAAATCTCTTCATGTCCACCCACCAGAAGTATTCCGCAATCGACAATGAAAAATCGAAAGTGTACATCACAAGCCTCAAGAATATAGCCGTGACCTCCCCGACAAAGTCCAAAGCAATGAACAACGACAAGAAATCTTCATCCGCTAGACAAAAGAGTCGCGACGTTTTTTCCCGCATGTGGGCCAAACGAAGTTCCAGCGTCCGTATCGTCGACGATTCCCTTTCAAGCTCAAAGATTTTCCAAAGAAGCATCAAGGCCGATTTCGACGATTCCGACGTCTTTTACTGCAAGGAAAACGAAGCGGCCACCGTAATTTCGGCCTTGAAGAAAATTTCCATCCGGCACATTTGCAAAAAAGAATATCCGCAAGCGCTACGAAGCTTGAATCATGCCCTATCGTTTCAGCAGAAGACTCTTGGAGCGAACCACCCTGATGTGGCCACGACGTATCATCTCATGGGCGTTGTTATGAGCAATATCGGTGAAAATTATTCATATATGGCCATGACGGCCTTCGAGGAGAGCATCCGGATACGTCAGGAGAATTTTGGTCCTGGTTCCGAGGAAGCTGCGAGTACTTTGAAGAGCCTCTGGGTTCTTTTGCATAAGGAGTCCAATAAGGACCAATTGTCAAAGACAGTTTCGAGATGGGAGGAAAAGGGTCGCTGCTGATATCGTGTTTGTTTTAGTTGTGACCATTTTATATGTCAAATAATATAAATCAAATAATTTTTGTTATTTGTTCAATAATGAAATAGCTAACCGATCTTGTAACATAACTAAGAAAAAGATATCATTGCAATTGTCAAATACAGTTAGCAGAACGTCGGATTTTGGGTTTTTTGATGTTTCAGAAGATTTGGCTTTTTTCCTTCAATGAAACACCCGAGTTAATATTCATCCAAGTTGTCGTTTTGGTGTAAATAATCATCACCGACCACTGACATTCATCATATCCTGTCTGTTGGTTTCTCTTCAGCAGAGCCCGATAACTGTTGTCTTGACCAGTTCGAGTGATACCAAGTATTTGCGTTCGTCGCACCAGTATGATAAAGCTCCGACAGATCGAATTTAGTGGACCTAGTTTTAATAACGATTGATTTAAGGATCTCTTGTAGCCGCAAATGCAATGAGTGGCTGTCATGATTATTCGCCAAATACCTCAACTGTATTCTTATTACACACTACATATTACGCCCATTGCATCATCATTGGTTGTCGCAAAATTCCCTGGCATTTTGGAACATCTTCAACCACGGGCCAACTTTGTAGTCGCTCCATTCTTCCGGCATCCAGGGCCATTGCCAAGTGGTAAATACTCTCTCCGGATGAGGCATCATGGCCAAATGACGACCATCTTCCGAACACAATGCCGCCATACCGTCTGGACTTCCGTTAGGATTGAAGGGGTATGCTTGCGTGATTTCGTTGGAATCGTTGACGTAACGAAGCGGGGCGAGTTTGGATGATTTGACGTTTTCGTAGACTTCTTGGTCGGGGAAGTGGACGCGTCCTTCACCGTGTGCAACCCAGACTCCGAGTGACGAACCTTCCATGCCCTGTCCAAATAAATGGTTGTGCAAATATTAGATATCAAATTCGACAACGATTGTGGAGATTGAAAATTAAGTTCCATCAGACATACCTTAAACATGATTGCAGGACTTTCAACAATTTTGACGCTAGAGAATCGACTCTCGAATTTCCCACTATCATTCTCGAGAAGTCGGGGTTGACTTTCCTCCGGAAGCCCTTCGCTGTTTGGAATCCATCCGAGAAGGGCCATGAGCTGACATCCATTGCACACACCCAAACTGAACGTATCCTTTCTCTTCTTGAACGCCTCAAATTGCTGGAACACATTTTCATTGAATTTGATGACGCCGGCCCAACCCTTTCCGCTATCCAAAACATCCGCATAGGAAAATCCTCCAACGAAGACAATACCACGGAAATCGTCCAAGGTCACACGTCCATTTACCAAATCACTGACGGTGACGTCCCAAGACTCAAATCCTGCAGATATGAAAGCGGAATTCATTTCCCGATCACCATTGCTCCCCTCTTGGCGAATGATGGCAACTTTGTGCTTTTTGGGCGCATTCATAATAGCTTCGTCCGTTGGCTCGGGAGTGTAAGTCAATTTCCACTCAGGCGCCTTACGTGATTTCAAACCTGTCTCTTCTTGAATCACACACTCAGGATTTCTTTGGCGGTGTTCGAGGCGGAAACTGGTTTCTTCCCAAAGATCACGAAGGACGGTCATCTTTTCGTCGATGCACGGTTTCAATGATCCAACCGCAATTTTAATTGAATCGCCACCAGCAGAGGCAGTACCAATCGCGATACAAGGCACATTCTTATCAGAGAAGGCATCCACAACTGATTGGACGTCGGCATCGGCGACTTCAAGCACAATGCCTGCCTCTTCGTTGAACAAAGTACCGAATTCCCCGGCACCCTCGCATGTTTCAGGAACAACAACGTCGATGGAACAGTTCCCTGCAAATGCCATCTCCATCAGCACAACCGCAAGACCTCCATCCGAACGATCATGCCCGGCAAGAATTGTTCGTGTCTCGATCAAATCTTGCACCACGAGGAACGCATTCTTCAAAACACCAAAATCTTCGACATCCGGACTTTCATTTCCTATTTGGTTGTACGTTTGAGCAATAGAAGAACCTCCCATACGAGCCTTTCCTCCACCCAAATCGACGAACAACAAGGTGGTCTTGGATCCGCAACGAGTGGGGCATTTCAAATCGGGCGTAACGGTCTTGGTAATATCCGGACAAGTGACATAGCATGTGAGGGTCAATTCTCCAGGGGCCTTTACCACCTCGCTTCCACACTGGGCGGCCATGGAAAGCGAGTCTTTTCCCCCATCGATGCCGCATCCGAGAGCGAGGAGAGAATCGCGCAAAGCCTCGCAAGCGTCGTACATTTTGGCTCCTTCTCCAGGAAGTTTGGCGGCATACATCCAATTTCCACTGGCTTTGATGTCCTCGATACTGGATATCTTCGCCCACATGATGTTGGTCATGGCTTCGGCGACTGTCATTCTGGCCATGGCAGCTGAGTCGACGAGACCTTTGATGGGTTGTTCTCCGCAGGCAACGGCGGTTCCGGTGATGTCAAAGTGCGTGTGAGCGGTAATGCCAAGGTTGGCAAGTGGCAGTTGAAGTGGTCCAACGCATTGTTGTTGTGCAACCAACCCGGTCACCGAACGATCCACCTATTGGGAGTGATCGAGTGGTGATTGAAGGAGAGAAATGTTTGCTGCATGAGATTGAAGGAAAACATAGAAGTAGTAGCATTAAAAACAAAAAATGTCTCACCTTGTGAACTAGGAAACGCTTGGAACCAACCGAAAGTAGGCGAAGAACACGATCGCACGCATCCTTCACGGTAGTACCCTCCGGAAGAACAAACGGTTCGAGCTTACTCTCCGAATGAGAGTCCGTAAACGTTTTTTGAGGCATCTTTCCGAGGACAAGTTCCAGAGGCAAATCCACGGGAGTCGTTCCGTCGGCAGAATCTTTCACCACAACTCTTCCATCGCCGGTGACGAAGCCGAGGATGCGAATGGGACAGTTCTCGCGGTCGGCGATTTTCTTGAAGATGGCTTCGTCGGCGGGACGGATGAGGAGAGCATTGTTCTCTTGATATTCGGCTCCCCAAATTTCGAGGACTGACAGCGTTTTGTCTCCGACGTATACCTTTACGCGGTTCCGATTGATGAAAGTCGATTCGGATGCGTTGAATCAAAGTATTCGAATAACAACCTATTGGGAATGAAAAAAACACACAAACACAACCATACCTTGCGAATATCGTACTCCGCACCAGCCGGCTCCACAATCTCCTTCAACACATTCCCATTCCCGCCAGCTCCCTGATCGTGCACGCTCACGATCGGATTCTTATCTCCCAAATCGCAACACGCCCTCATCAACCTATTCATCCGGTTCTCCATCTCCGCATCCCCTCTCTGCACCGCATCGAAATCCAACGCGGCATTCTCCGAAGACTGCACCCTCGAACTCGCGGCACCTCCCCCGATTCCGATCCTATAGGCCGGTCCCCCCACCTTGACCACCAACATCCCCTTCTCCGGCTCTCCCTTCTCCGTGTGCCTCCCGTCCATGGCCCCCACCCCGGCCGTGAACATGATGGGCTTCACCCACTCGAACCTCTCCCCACCCGGCACCCTCATCCCAAACGATCTCGTGAACCCGTGAATGACCGGTTCGCCGAACTTGTTCCCGTAATCGCTCGCTCCGTCGCTCGCCTCGATCTCGATCTCGAGGGGACTCGCCAAATTGGTCGGATAGACGAATCCCTTGTCCTCCCAAGGCAGATCGTATCCGGGCACGTTCAAATTCCCCACGCAATAGGCGCAGACTCCGGCCACGGCGTAGGCCCCCCTTCCGGTGGCCATGACGTCCCTCAACCTGCCCCCGGTGCCGGTCTCGGCTCCCGGAAAAGGGGCCACGGCGCTGGGGAAATTGTGCGTTTCGGCCGTCAAAATCGGGTGGAGTACCTTGGAGAGGACTTCCATCTTCCCGGCCGTGTCGAGTCTCGAGGGGGTGAGGGCTCGGACTCGGTATCCGCGAATGGAGGAGGAATTGTCGTGGAAGGCGATGATGGAGTTGTTGGGTTTGTCTTTGGGGAGGGTGGCCTTGACCATTTGGAAGAGGGTGTGGGGTTTTTCCACGCCGTCGATGATCATTTTTCCGGAGAAGTACCAGTGGCGGGAGTGTTCGGAGTTCGATTGTCCCATGTCGAAGCATTCCACGTCGGAGGGGTTTCTGCCGAGTTTTTTCTGCGTGATTGTTTGGGAGTCGTTGGATTGGTCGAGTTGGCATTTGGATTACATCGTGATGTTGAGTGAGATTAACAAGTAACACACAAGTAATTCACGAACCCAGACAATAGCAATTAAATAAAACCAAACCAAACCAACTCAAACAGATCAAACCAAACCAAACCAATTCAAAACCAAACAGATCAAACTGAAACTGAAACTGAAACTGAAACTAAACAAAACCAAAACCAAACAAAAACAACCACAAACCAACCAACCAACCAACCAACCAACCAAACAACCAAACAAACACAAACTTACCTGGAACAAATCGGTATAAAAGTCCAAATCGAAATCATCGAACCCCAACCCCCTCTCCTCGTTAATCCTCTCCAAGGCCTCCCTCCCCTCCTCCATGATCGGCACCCACTTGACCGGCTCCGTCTCCGCCCCGCTCTCCAAAGTCGTCAACGGCTCCTCGTACTCCTCCTCCGTCATGCGATCGTGCAGCATCCCCTTCAGGGCCCTCACCGTCTCCTCCTCCGGCACCCCCCCGGAAAAGACGAACCTGTATCGCTTGGACCGCTCGAGGCGCGAAACGCAGGACAGACCGCACGCCTGGCAAATGGAAGTGGCGTTGGAGGAGAAGGCGGACGTGAAGGTCATGCGGGGTCCGAATTCCAGGACGATGGCGTGGCTGCCATTGTGGTCGTCGGAAGAGGAGGAGGAGGAAGAAGAGGAGAAGGCGCTGGTCTCGAGGGAGAGGCCGGAGCGGTCGAAGGTTTCTCGCAGGAGCCATTCGAGGCGCTCGGTGCCGACGGCGTCCAGACCGCCGGCGTCGTCGTCGATTTGGACGTTGAAGCAGGTTTCGGTTTCGAGGGAGAGGAGGGAGGAGACGGAAGAGCCGAGTTGTTCGCGGATGGAGGGGAGGAGGGAGTGGGGGGGGTCGGTTTTGCGGTAGTAGTGGATGATTTTGCTCATGATGGGTTTTTTTATCTACCAAACTACGGAACTGTGATGTATTATTGTGAGTATTATTACCTCCTCGGTCGATGATGCGTTTGTTTTAGAGTGAGATTGCAGTGTTGTGTCTTGCTTTGGGGGTCTTATTGATATTATTTTCTTTTACAAACCATGAACTATAAAATGATAATGTCATGGAGATCATAGACATGCAACATAAGAATATATTAATTGGAAAATGATGATTACAAAAAAAAATAGTAAAACATCAACGGCTCTGACGGTCTCCATCACCCATCCACCCATCAATCCATCCATAAGAGGCGCGCCAAAAACTGTTTTCAGTGTAAAGGTAATGCAAAGTTGCAAGATGTATCGATACCATTATTACTTTCTCAACAGCCGGTTATATTTCGATCGACGGTACTAATTTGAACGACGTAAAGACGACCGAAATCTCGGTTACCCTATAATATTATTATGTATAGCAAAGATTGGATATCAATCAATTCACCTTTCAAGGGCAGCCACACAGTTTGTGATGAGATCATGATCAGACCAAGCTTTTATGTCACATGATAAAATGAATTTTATGGTATGGTACCTTACAACAGAGAATGAGTACCATGCACTACAACACTCCTACTATAATACAAAATATTATACGACATAGTGTATGCTGTTGTTGTACAGTAGATAGGTAGTTCTCTACTACGACTTCTCACTTTTATTGTATATATCTTGTGCGCCAACATGACGAACAACCACCCCCAC